>PJEN01003159.1:0-175850 GCA_004024605.1 Pteronura brasiliensis | reverse complement strand
TGTGTGCGAGGGTGCTGTGTGCGAGGGTACTGTGTGCGGGGGTGCTGTGTGAGGGTACCGTGTGCGAGGGTACTGTGTGAGGGTGCTGTGTGCGGCTGCTGTCTGTGAGGGTACCGTGTGCGAGGGTGCTGTATGAGGGTGCCGTGGGAGCCATCGCGTCTCCTTGTTGCGTCAGCGCCGATGGGCCCTGGGTGGGCGCGCTGGAGGACTCGCTGTTTCTCGGGAGGGTGTTTGCTGGAAAGCAGAATAGGAGGGTCTTGACTGATGACAGCCTGACTTTCTCTCTTAAAAAAATCATTCATGCCTGGACCAATTATTATCAAACCCTGGGGAGCCTCAGACATGAGCTTTTTGAAAAATCTTTCCCGAGATCTAACCAGTGACCTAAAGCTTTGGGTTTTCTGGTTCCAAGTTGTGTTTACATCCTCTGTACCGAGCCAACCTGTTACCTTTTTAAAAAAACAAACAGTTTCAAACAATAAAGGTGAAGGAACATCTCAGCGAACACCTGTGCACTGGCCACCTGGATTCTGCCGTGAGCATTTTCCGATGTTCATTCTGACGTCTGTCCACTCACCCGTCCCTCTGTCCCTCCAGGAGCCATCCTGCTTCTGACCCACTTCAGAGTCGGCTGCCGACATCTCTGCAGACCCCATAAATGCTTCGTCACGTGTATCATCAGCAGATTAGCAGGTGTTCACAGGTGCTCACTTTGTGTCTTCCTTGCGTTCCAGGACATGCAGATCTGAAGTGTCCGTTAACTGGGCTTTGACAACGCACATACTTTGGTGACCCTGACCTTATCAGTGCGGAGAACAGACCATCCACCCGGAGGTTCCCAGGCCTGCCCCGGTTACTCCCCACCCCCACTACTGTGCTGATTTTTTCCCATCCCCCTCGAGACGGGCCCGTTCCATAACTTTACAAAACCGGAGCCGGACAGCCTTCGCCCTTCCACGTCGGGATTCTCCTACTTAGCCGTATTGGATTTCTACGGCTGCCGGAAGAGATTATCATAAATTTAGCAGCTTAAACGATGCAACTTCATCTTCCAAGCACAGGAACTTCTGACCCCGTGGAGCGTGGGGTCAACCACCGTCCCCACACACGGGTGTGCTCTTGTTCGCTAACGCGTCCTGTTCTGTCTTTACGGAGGCTTCGCGACACAGGTGTGATCGATTAAATCACTGGCCCCTGGAGACGAAGTCAGCCTCCGGCCTCTCCCCCACCCCAAGCTGGGGCTGAGGGTTCCCGCTCTCTAATGCCACTGTGGGGTCCCCTGGTGGCCAGCCCCACCCGTAGGTCACTGGGGGGCTTCCCAAGTCAGTCACCTCGTTACATATGCTCAGAGTTTGTCATGAACCACGGACACACCTTTCACTTTTATTGTTCTGAAACTATTTCAGGGACCAAAGACAAAATGAAATATAACGGAAGGAGGATTCGGTCTGCACCTTCGTCCTCCATCTCCAAAGCCAGCTGCGGCCTCTCTGGCCTCACCACGCACCACTGTGACTTCTTTTCTTCCCTCCTCCGCTTTGAAGGGCAGTGACGACAGTGGCCCACCCGGTGATTCAGGATAACTTCCCTCTTCACGGTGAGCCGATGAGCACCCCGGATGCCTCCTCACCAGGTCAGCCAGCGGAGTTAGGGTTCCGGGGATCAGCCCTGCAAATCCTTAGGAGAGCGCAGTCCTGTCTGCCCGACCTCAGCGCCGCCCTGAGACGCCTCGAGCTGCTCACGTCGGTCGGAGAGTGGGCAGCTGCGTTTATCCGCGCCGCTGGCGGGCCGCTGGACTCTCCCCGTCTGGGCCGTTTTGACAGTGTCATCCAAGTCTCGGGATGAGACAGCGGTCATTTCTCTCGAGTCAGGACGTAGGATCAGGACTGCTGAATCAGAGAGTGAATGTGTGTTTAATTTTTTTAAAGAAACGGCAGAGCTTTTCCCCAAAGGGGTGATGTCATTTATCCTCCCAACAACAATGTGCAGGAGTTCGGGTCCCTCTGCCTGCCTGCGGACACGTGGCAGTATTGATCTTTTAATTGTAGGAATTCCGGTAAGTTGGAGGTGGTGTCTCACGCGGTTTCACTCTGCCCTTCCCTGATGACTCAGGATGTTAGCACTTTTTCTTGTCCTTATTAGCTGTTACGGTATCTTATTTTATGAAGGGGCCCTTCAAATCTTTTGTCCATTTTTAGAGGACTGTGTTTTTATTACTGAGTTGTAGTAGTTCACATATTCTGCAAACCAGCCCTTAGGTGTATGTTTTCCAATTTTTTTTAAAAAAGTTGTAATTTGCCTTGGTGTTTCCTTAATGGTATGTTTTGCTGAGAAGTTTTTATTTGAATATAACCTAATTTTTTTCTTCTACAGTTATTGCCTTCTGTGACTTATTTAAGAAACAATTGTCTACTCTAAGTCACAAAGGTTTTTTTCTTACATTTTCTTCTAAAAGTTTTATTGTCTTAAATGGGATCTATTGCAAATCACTTTTTATATATGACAGAGAGTCAAGTGTCCTTTTCCTACAGAAAGGAAATCCAGTTATTCCAACACCATTTGTTGAAAGGATTGTCTCTTCCTCTGGGGAGCACTTTGGCATTTTTGTTGAAAATTGGGAGATTGCATCAATAAAGGTCTGTTATTGGGGTCTCCATTCTGTTCCGTCCATTCATCGGTCCTTTTGCCCGTATTATACTGTGTTGATTCCTGGAGCTTTATGGCAAATCTTGAATCGGGAAGTTTAAGTCCTCCTACTTGATTTTTCTCTTAAGGGATTTCTTTGGATATTCTAGGAACTTTCAATTTCTTTTTTTTTTTTTAATATTTTATTTATTTATTTGACAGACGGAGATCACAAGTAGGCAGAGAGGCAGGCAGAGAGAGAGAGGGGGAAGCAGGCTCCCCGCTGAGCAGAGAGCCCGATCCGGGGCTCGATCCCAGGACCCTGGGACCATGACCTGAGCTGAAGGCAGAGGCTTTTACACTGAGCCACCCAGGTGCCCCTGGACCTTCGAATTTCTATATAAATTTTAGAACCTGGTTTCCAATTTTTGTTTTAAAAATCTGCTGAGGTTTTGATTGTGACCGAGTTACTGAGCTAAATACATAGATGAATTTGAGAAGAAATGACATCTTAATAATACTAAATCTTCCGGTCAGTGAGGATGATATATCTCTCCATTTATTTAGGTTTTGTTTAATTTTTCATTACAGTGTTTTATAGTTTTTAGTAGAGTCTTATACATCTTTTGCTAAATTTGTTCTTAAATATTTTGTTTTTGATGTTATTATAAGTGGACATGTTTTAAATTTAATTTTCCAATTATTTGCTACAAATATAAATTTTGCTTATTAATGTGATAATCTAACACTATTTTAAATTCATTTATTAGTTAGAGTTATCTTGTAGATTCTTTAGGATTTTCTATATATGCAGTTATGTCATCACAAATAGGAACAATTTTTTCTTCTTTTATACAGTTATGTCTTCCGTTTCATTATCTTGGCCATTGCACTTTGTAGAATCACCAGGACAGTGTTGAATAAAAATGATCAGATAAGGTATCCTTATCTTATTTTTTGCTCCTAAGGAGAAAGTATTTAATAATTTACCATTAAGGATGACATTAGCTGCAGATCTTTCATGAGATGGAAGATGCTTTCATCCATTTTTGAGGGTTGTTTTTTTTCCCTTTAATCACAAACTGATATTGAACTTTGTCATATGCTTCTTCAGAACCTATTAAAACAATCATGTGGGTTTTCTTTTTTTTTTATCTATTAACTTGGAAATTACCTTTTTTTACTTTTTGTTTACTAATAGGGTGGTTGATTTTGATCAAGTTTAAACCGATCTTGAATTTCTTCAACAAACCTGACTCAAGTATATATTCTTCTTTTCATACATGTTTAATTTATATTTGCTAGTATTTTGTTAAGAGTATGTGTGTTTATGAGGGTTACTGATTTGTACTTTCCTATTTTTTGTTTTTGTTGATGTTTTTGTTAGGTTTCAGTATTAATGTTAGATTGGACTCATGACGTAATTGGAGTGTTTATCTCTCTTTTGTCTTCTTTTCTTTTTTTTTTAAGATTTTATTTATTCATTAGAGAGAGAGAGACAGAGACAGAGAGGGCACAAGCAGGGGGAGAGGCAGAGGGAGAGGGAAAACCAGACTCCCTGCTGAGCTGGGAGCCCAAGCTTGATCCCAGCACCTGGAGATCATGACCCAAGCTGCCAAGGCAGATGCCCAAGCATTTTAGCTACCCAGGCACCCCTTTCCTTTGTTTTCTGGAAGATTTTAGGTGGTATTTATACTACATTTTTTCTACAATATTTGAATTCAACACTAAAACTATCTGGGCCAAACATCAAAAGTCTTTTTGATATTAATTCAACGACTTTAATAGACATGGGATTATTTAGATTTTCTGTTATCTGTGCCAATTTTGAAAGTTTTGTAGTTTTTCATCTACTGAAGTATGATTGGATCTTTTTTCTCCTAACTTTGGTTTTCCTTCTCATTTCATTCATGCTTTCTTCTACTTTCTCCTATTACAGTTTTAATATCTTTTTCTGTTATTTCTATCATCTGTCATTATTATTATTATTATTATTATTATTATTATTATTATTTAGAGAGGAGCATGGCAGAGAGGGGCAGAGGGAGAGACACAGTCTTAAGCAGGCTCCATACCCAGTATGGAGCCCCACACAGGACTTGATCCAACGATGCTGAGATCATGACCTGAGTCGGTATCAAGAGTGGGATGCTCAGTCAGTTGAGTCACCTAGGCACCTCACATCTCTGTTATTTCTGAGTCTGTTTCTTTGGTGGTTTTTCTATTGATTATGCGCCATATTTTCCTGTTTTTTAAATTCAAACATTTTTTGATTGAAGTGTAATTGGCATATAGTATTATGTTAGTGTCAGGTGTACAACATAGTGATTTAACAATTCTGTATGTTATGAAATGCTCACCACAGTAAGTATAGTTACCATCTGTCACCATATGTTTTTATAATTTTATTGACCATATTCTCTGTGGTGCAGTTTTCATTCCTATAACTTATTTATTTTATAACTGAAAATTTGTGCTTCTTTATCCCTTTCACATATTTTGCCCTTCCCCCCATCTTCTTCCCCAATGAATTCTCTGAATTTATGAGTTTTCTATATTTATGAGCCTGTTTCTGTTGTTATTGTGTTGTTTGTATTTTCTTGTTTCTTTTCATGGCTAAAGATTTTTGATTGGATGTTGGACATTTTAAATTTAACATTGTTGGGTGCTGAATTTTGTTATTTCAGTGTTGTTGAGTGTTGTTTGGGGATGCAGTTTAGTTACTTGTAATTAGTCTAATCTCTTCAAAGCTTACTTTAAAACCCTATGACATGGGCTCAGGACAGCCTTTAGTCTAGGGATGATTTATTCCTCTTACTAGGGCAGTACCCTTTTGAGGACTTTACTGATGTTAGTGTAGTAGGGCGTCTTTCTCCTCAGGCTGGGGACAGCATGACCTGTTCTCAGCCCATGTGAGCTCCACGCATTGTGCTGCCTGTTCCTTTACAATGGCTCTTTTTCTGTCCTCTGATACACTCCCCATATGCATGAAGAGATAAGTATTGGCCACATTTTCAAAGGTGCATCTCTTCATATTTCTGGAGGTCCATCTGCATTGGCTTTAAAACCATAAATTCAAATCTTCCCAAATCCCAAATTCTTCCCAAATCCCAAATTCTGTCTCCTCGATTCAGGGGGACCACTAAGCTCTGTTTGGACTCAGCTTCCTGCCCTGTCACCTTCAGAATCTCTCTAGGCAATAATGGGGGGAAGTCATAGCGCTCAGCTTATCTGATTCCCTTCTCTCAAATAAATGGTTGATGGGCTTTCTGTCCTGAGCAGAGACTGAAAATGTCCAGCATCTAATCAGAATTGGCAGCCATGCAAAGAAACAAGAAAATGTGACTCATAGTCATTGTTCCACATATTTTGAAAAATACATTTATGTATCTTTTTGTTTTTAGCTAGGAGGGTAAACCCAGCCTCTGTTACTCCATCCTGGTGAACAGAAGTCTCTGTGGGTTTTGATCACAGTTTTCAGCCATACCATACTGTTACTACGGCTAAAAGTCATAAAACAAGAAACTCACCATGTGGCATTTCTTTCTCCCAAATTGTGTCTCCCTTCCAAAATCTGCTTGTTTTAGTTTACTATCAGAGACTCTGGGTAGTTGTTTTTGTATTCTGTATGTAGTCAGTGATTACTATATTCAAGAGATTTGTCTGTTGAAGAGTGAAACCAAACTTTATCTTTTCTTAAAAAAATGCAATTTACTTAATCCTTAATACATCCCATCAATACTGCCAGCCAATCTGAAAACATCCTCTGATCCTCTGGTTCACCGTCTGGTTCTTCCTAGGCTGGGCCCAGTCTATGTCTAAACTGTGAACATTCTCAGTAGATAAATCACGACACCTTCTTCCCCACCAGCCGGTCAGTTGCATATCTGTTTCCTGACCTTCTCTAGCCCTTAGGCCCATAATCCCACCTGGAAGGAGCTTTGACCATTCTGTGATGGAAGCAGCTTTAAGATATAATACAGCAATAATTCATATTATTAATTCATTAAGTAAGTTCCCAAGTCTTCTGGAGGTGTTAGAGATAAAGTTGAAAATCAAGGTTTCTGTTCTCAGATCATTTGATTCCAGGTCAGAAGCGAGAGCAGATGGCATAAAGCATCAGGGAATACGTGTGAAAGAAAGTATAACACACTTAGGTAATTGTTATAAGGCTCCTAAGGACGCCCAGTGTGGATTTAAGGGAAGTGTTGTACAAACTGGCCTAGGGGAGCAGGGGCGCTGTATAGGGCTGTGTTGGCACGGGACCACGGGACGGTGCCAGCGGCACCCCCGATATATTACAGCCCCCCACCCCAGTATAATAGTACCTGCACAATGGACCACCACAGAGCCTTGGAAGAATGCAGAAAAGCCTCAGGAGGTAATTTTGAAGAAAGACTTGAAGTATGAATACTCATCTGCCAACAATGAGCGATTCAGTTAGCATCTGGACGGCTGACTGTGATGTCCAGAACCCTGTCCCTCCACACCCAGCTGACACGCCCATTCACGAGGCGGCTCCCAGCGTGTGAAGGCCACCACTGAGGACCCTGCTCCCTCAGCCCAGTAAGCCCTGTTCCTATTCCTGATGTTCCCTGCACTTAGCTCCCTCACTTTCTGACCCACGGACCAGCTTTTGGGGACTTTTGGCTCCTCAGTGTGGCCACCCTTCCTTCCTCGGTTTTGGGTTCACACCATCTGGGGTTTGGGCTGCTTGTAGCACAAGTGCGACGTGCTCCTTCCACCTGTCCAGGAGCCCAGGAGGCTCCGACACCACAGGTGGGCTGTGGCCTCTAGACGCACGTGGTTGTTGGTGCTACTGATTACAAGACCCGGACTCCTATTGTACCTTGTACCTTGCGCTGCCTGTCTGGGGTCCTTTTCCACCCCGACAACTGCCTCCTCAATTCTTGGAACATTTAGCTCAGATAGTAACCATTAAATCACCACCAATAACATAAGCATAAACAAGTCTGTCATTTACCCAGTTACTAACTTCTCAATTTTTGAAAATAATTTTTGGACAGATGGCTTATTAAAATGTAGTAGAAAACATCAAAGTGTTGCAGACACATAATGAAAATATATACATGATGCTTCGATGTCATGTCTGAAAAGCCTTCCTCCCCCCAGTTGGGCAAAAAGGCAGAAGTTTTTGTTTCTAAGCAAAAAAGGAAAGGGAAGGTTTCTAATTATGCTTATGTTAATTAAGTTTTGGCTTTGTCTCTGTATTTCAAACCTTGTAATAACACGAGTTATGTGAAAGCGATTGTTGCAAACCTTTACTGGCCCCTCAGGGTATTATGAACAGTCTTTAAATTTCATGTAGACAAATCTGTTTGTTTTCTTGTGATTTATTCCACTTTTTATGCTTAAAAGGTTATTCCCCAACCAAGTCAGATAAATGTTCAGCTATATTTTGTTGCTGTTGTTATGACTTCATTTTTTACCGTGAAGATTTTAATTATCCCTAAGTAGCTTGGTGTATTGGGGAAGTGAGACTTTAAGCTGTTTTCCCCCACAAAGGGCCAGTTTCCCCACAGCAGTCATCAGCCCCTCTATCTCTCGTAACCACTGTGCAGCCTGTCCCGACTGTTTTACCTCCGTGTGCATTTTCTGCAGCTGCTCCGTGGGACTCTCTCCCACTGATTTATGCGCAGATTTCTCTGTCACCACCGCTCTCATCAACGTGACTTTCAAGTGTAAGTTCCAGCTGACACCGTATAGTCTCCTGTTCCTCTTTCTGTTCTCTCCTCCGTTAGTTTTCAGCTCGTTTTTCTTTCTTTCTTTTTTTAAAGATTTTATTAGTTTATTTGAGAGAAAGAGAGAAAGCACGGGCAGGGGGAGGGGCTGAGGGCCAAGCAGGCTCCCTGCTGGGCCAGAAGCCCACCTGGGGCTCGATCCCAGGACCCTGAGATCATGACCTGAGTGGAAGGCAGAGGCTTAACCCACTGAGCTACCCAGACGCTCCTTAAGTATGTACACAAGTACACACCCAGTACATGCCCAGTACACCCCCAGTATGCACATAGTACATCCCAGTACAAGCTCAGTTCACCGCCAGGACACGCCCAGTACAGGCCCAGTACATGCCTAGTACACCCCCAGTACAACCCCAATACAACCCCAGTACATGCCCAGTACACCCCCAGGACACCCCCAGGACACACCCAGGACACACCCAGTTCACCCCCAGTACATGCCCAGTACACACCCCAAGTACACCCCAGGACACGCGCCACAACCCTCAGGCCTCAGCACCTGCTGTGGGCCTGGCTTGCTTCCCCAGGCGGCCCCGAGACGGTGACCGGCTCTGTCACCGCCTCCGCGTGTTTGCAGGACGTTCCTCCCTGTGCAGACCTCGGGCTGCTCTGGGGACTGCGCGCCCCGCCTGGCGCCCCGGTCCTCCGGGCAGATCTCCGGGACATCCTCCATGAGACTGATCTTCGTTTCTTGTTGGTCTCCTCCAACCACAGTGTGACGGGCAGGGTCTCTTGTCTTCTCGGTCCGGGTTTTTCTACCCAGGCCGTATGGAAAGGCACGTGGGCACAGAGACAAGACACGTCCGCAAGTTTTAAAACAATCGAGGGCCTCAAGGCCTCTTACGGGTTCGCGCTCTGCCAGCCGTGGGGGGCGAGGCCTGTCTTGCCTCCTGTTCGGAGCAGCTTTGCCCACGACCCTTATTCACGACCGAGGGACTCTGACGGGTAAGGACAAAACCGGGTGGAGGGCCGGGGCAGAGGGAGGGCGGCTGCAGTTCCGCCCCAGTTCCGGAGGGCCTGGGCCTCTGGCGGGTGTCCCGGGAAGCCCCGTCCCCACCGCGCGCCTTGGCCTCCCTCCGCGTGGGGACCCCAGGCTCGGGAGGCTCCGTGGGCGGCGAGCGCGGCTGCCCCGGGGCCCGCGGACCTTGCGGCGGCGGTTTGGGAGGGAGAACTGGGGGTCACAGGGGTCCCCCTGGCCTCCGGGGAAACGTTCTGGCCAGACCCCAGCCGACTCGTCGTCCCCGCTTGCGTGTCCCCGTGTCCCCCCGAGGGTCGGCCGGCTACCCCGCGACCGCAGCTCAGAGTCCGGGGGAAGGGTCTTCCCTCTCTTCGGGCCGGTCCAGGCCGTGTAGAAAGTACGACGAAGAGCGAACACAGGCGTCCAGGCACGAGGGACCCGCGCGGCAGTGCGGGTGCCGCCCCCGAGCTCCCCTCGGAAAACGTCTATTTTTACTGGAGAAGGAAAAGTCTGGTCTCTCCGCGGACCGAAGCGCCACCTCGAAGCTGCGGGCATCAGCAGGGGTGGGGGGCACTTCCAAACACCGGACAAAAGGCTATTTTTAAAGAAAAGCCGGTAACAACCGCCGCAAGAAGCAGGCGCAGGGGAGGCTCTTCCGCGGGCTGGACAGCGCTGAGACCTCCGTGTTTTCGTACGGAAGGAACCGGGTCGGTGAAAATGCCACGAGGGGACACCCCTGCCGAGGGTGGGGCTCGTTCCCAGGCCGCCGTCCGGGCCCCCGTGGGTCGGCCCCGGCCTGCAAACGCAGGGTCGGCGGCTGGAACAACCGCGTCGGTTGCAGCCGCCCCGCGGACGCCGGGGCGGGGACGGGAGAGGCGCCGGGAGAACTGCGCCAAGCGACGGTCCTTCATCCTCAAGGGCCTTGGAGCTCCGGCGGCCCCACACCTAACGTTCTTACTCAGCAGGTCGGCGCGGCCTGACCCCTGGGAGGGCCCGTCCCCTGTGTAGTGAATCCTCCCTAAAAACTCAAAAGAGGACAGCTTTTCGGCCCTTTTCTCCTGGACCGCTTCCGTGCGGGGGAACCAGAGCATCTCCACAGGCCGCGGAGCCAGGCCTCAGTCTCCAGGAGGACCCAAGCTCCTTCGCTCCTTCGCGCAGGCCCCGGCCCTGCACACCCTCCGTCCGGCTGCTGATTTGCGCCCTTTGTCACATCCTTTCATAAACTGGCAAACCGGAGTTTCCTGAGTTCTGCGAGCCGCTCTAGCACGTTCCCAGAACCTCAGAAGGGGTTTTGAAAACCTCCAGTCTGAATCCTGTGGGTCAGAAGCACAGGTAACATCCTAGGCCTCGCCCCGGGAGACCCCAGTCTGCAGTGAGGGGTGAGGCAGTCTTGTAGGCCTGAGCCCTCGCCTGTGGGATCCGGGTAGACAGCAGAACTGGCTTGGTTGTCAGACACCTCCCTGCCATCTGAGAGTGCCTTCGTGGTGTGTGTGTCGCGGGGGGTGGTGGTGGTGGTGTGGGAATTGGATCCAGGAACTCAAAGAGGAGGGGTCGCTTGGGGACTTGGGGGGGAAGAACAGAATGGACTTTTCCCAAGAAAGTGTGCATCTCCTTACAAGAGATGCACACTACTACATTCCCAAATTAGTCTGAGAATTCAAGCTTAGGTTAAATGATTTAAAAAATATATATATATATGTATATTTATATATATATTTATATATATACGTATGTACATATATATACATAAGTACATATATATATTTATATATTTATTCAGCATGAGTGTGCATGAACACAGGGAGGGCGGGGAGTGCGGGAGAGGGAGAGAGACTCTCAGGGAGGTTCTCCACTCGGCCTGGGGACTGATATGGGGCTCTATGTCGTACCCCAGAACTCATGACCTGAGCTGAAACCAAGAGCTGGATGCTTAACTGACTTAGTTAAATTATTCTTAGGAAACAGCCAGTAGGATGAAGAAGCATTTGCTTAAAAAAAAATTGCCTTGCTATGATGATTCCTTTACCAGTATTCTCATTAATATAGTCAATATTGACTTACAGATTTTATGGTTAAAACTAGGGCAAAAAACATCAAAACAAATGAAATCTTGCCATTCACAATGACGTGGATGGAACTAGAGGCTATGATGCTGAGTGAAATAAGTCAAAGAAAGACAATTATCATATGATCTCCCTGACATGAGGAATTTGAGAAACAAGACAGAGGATCATAGGGGAAGAGAGGAAAAAATGAAACAAGACGAAACCAGAGAGGGAGACAAACCATTAGAGACTCTTCATCTCAGGAAACAAACCAAGGGCTGCTGGGGGTTGGTGGGGGTGTCTGAGGGATGGGGTGGCTGGGGGATGGACACGGGAGGGTGTGTGCTATGGTGAGTGCTGTGAACTGTGTAAGACTGATGACTCGCAGACCTGTACCCCCGAAACAAATAATACATTATATGTTAATTAAAAAAAAAAAAACTAGGGTAAAAAAAATCATCCTTCTTCTATCCTCACACCATGCTGGCAAAATCAGTAATCAAAGCACTCAATCAAAGCACAGATCCCGTCGGTCCTACACGTGGCGAGTGTCTCCCTGTGCCGTGCCTGACCCTCCACAGCCTCCGCTGTCCCTCTGTTGAGCAGAGACAAGCACAGACCCCGCGTGCACCAGGCGCTTTGCTCAGCTGGGACAAGGTGTCCTGCCCTTGTGGAGCGCAGGACGGAGGCGTCTCCTGCCGGCAAGCTCTTCTGCCGGGATAGTCCATGAACCAAGCCGAAGGGGGAAGAGCGCAGGACGATTCCGTAACCTCCAGTCTTCCCAGGAAGTCGCCGTGTCACACTCGCGGGGTTGGTAACTAGCCAGAGGCCCTCAGCCACTCATCGGTTGAAGTTTCCAGCCCCGAGCTCGTGCAGGGCGCGCTGGGCGCCCCGGCCAGGGGGCAGTACTTGTGTCCTGGGGTCATCAGCGCCTTGCTGGCTGCTAGCAAATGCCCTTCCACGGCGCGCGTGGCGTGGCGGCGACGGCCCTTTCCTGACGGAGAGTTCCACGCCGCTGTGGCTACCGTCCTGTGACTGTCGCTATCATGCCGTACTTCGAGCTGTCACCAGGAGTAGAGTAGGAATTTTTTTTTTTAAGATTTTATTTACTTATTCAATAGAGAGAGAGAGAGATCACAAGTAGGCAGAGAGGCAGGCAGAGAGAGGGGGGAAGCAGGCTCCCCGCTGAGCAGAGAGCCCGATGTGGGGCTCGATCCCAGGACCCTGAGATCATGACCTGAGCCGAAGGCAGCGGCTTAACCCACTGAGCCCCCCAGGCGCCCTGAGTAGAGTAGGAAATTTATAGACATTTATATTCCTATAAGTACCATGTTTTTAGTGATGGTTTATGTTCTAAGAAAGTAACTAGCACGGTTTTAAGAATTCATCAAGTACCATTCAAATGTATGCTTAATTTTGTGAGGTCAGTGGAAATGATGACTGGTTCCAGTTCCTCCCAAAGCCTAGAACTGAGGCGATGACAGAGCAGTCTTCTAAGTTTCACTATTTATAGTCTTTCGTGGTCTTTATGGATGTTTCTTGCCATTTTCCGTTCTTACCCTGATAAGCGACGGTCATTTCTCTCTTAGGGCAGAGACCAGTCATCATCACAACTTCAGCAAATGACGGTGGTAGTAGTAAATGGTCTGCATGCCGTCGGCCACTGGAAGGAAGGGACATGAGAGAACGTTTCCAGGAACGTTCACAGAACGTTCCTTTAAAAGAAACTGTATGTGTTCACCTTACGGATACGAATCTTCGTGTCTGTGTTTCCAAGAGAAACTCGAGTCTGTCCAACGGGGAGAGCTTTAGAAAAAGAATGAGGAATACATTTATTTTCCTTTAAAACTTTCTGGAAGGCGTGGTTACTCTTGCGAATTCCCACGGCCGACGCCCCATCTTGTAGACGATGGTGTGTTCGCGTCCGTTCGTGAAGGGCTGTAGGGTTAGCTTTATGAGAGCTGAAGCAGATTTTGGAACAAGTATGCTTGGCTTGAGGCCACGTTCATTTAATTTAAATAAATCACTGGGAATCGCTTAATTGGCAATGACCACAGAGGACACCGGGTTAGGAGAGTGACACTTCCGTCCCAGCATCTCTGCCGACCCACCAGGAAGGCTGCTGAGTGCCACGCAGGCTTTGTATTTACTTACCTACTTTTCCGCAGGACCGTGCTAACTTCTGGGAAGTATTATTTGTGGGCACAACAGAGGAGTGAGCTGAATAGATTTATGTAGATATTTTGTCATTTTTACTTCCTCCCATTATAGTGTGTGTGTGTGCTTGCGTGCACGCGTGTGCTCTTACCCCCAGTGTGAGATTCCTGTGACGGAACGAGAAAGTCTTCGCCAGAGCCGCGTGCATCCCTGAGTGAGACGCCGTCAGCACTCGCTCGGAGACCCGGGGCCCGGCTGCCGATGGCCCAGAAATCACGGCGCCGGGTCATGTCGACCTTCCTCACCAGTGAGATAAAAAAAATCTGTTGGGAGGATTTTAGATAAAAGCTCCTTCTTCAAAATTTCCTTCTAGCTTATAATTTACTTTTCATAATGAAGAGATGCCGTTTCCTTGGTATTTCAGCCTTTTTTTTTTTTTCTCTTCCTTATGAATAATTTCTTTTGGAAAAAAAGCTGCTGTTGCATTTCCGAATGTCACGACTGTTTTGTTGGAAATGGGGCTTTGGGTATTTCCCATAAAAGGGGATGACTCAGATTCCAGTCACATTTGGGGTCTTTCTGGACAGACTGCAGAATGTTAGTATGTAAAGTGGTTTCTGGAAGCCTGTGAGTTGCCGACTGAAATGATGTCCCCCGAGCCCTGGCTGGTCCCCATGGAAGGAAGATGCAAACAAGGGTTGTTGCTCCCCAGTTTTATTCGGGTCTCTGGTTCCTGATCATTGTGGAACTGTAACATTCTAGCACTTTCTGACTCATGGTTATATTCTGTCCTCATTGCCCAGGGTGCGTTTGCCTGGGCCACCGTAACAAGGTATCACGAACTGGCTTACACAACAGAAACGTCCCGCCTCGTGGACCTGGAGGCCGTGGGTCTGGGATCGGGCATCCCAGGGCCACGCTCTCTCTGAAGGAGCTGGGAAGGTCCCCGCCTCCCTCCTGGCTCCCGGCGGCTCCCTGGCTTACAGCGGCAGAACTGGTGTCTCCCACGGTGTCCTCCCTGTGTCCATGGTTCCCTTCTCTGGGGACGCCGGCTGCCGTGGATGAGGGCCCACTGCTCTGGTATGATCTCAACGAATTACAACACCGTGAACATCGGGAACAGAAAGCCCCACTACAGCAGAGTGGGGAGCTTGGGTGGGGGCGCTCCCGCGACCTGTGAATCACACGGGGAGTCCGTTGCAGAGCCCACAGGAAGAGACCAACTAGACGGTACGTGGACTTGACCTTGCACGTGGACATGACCCTCCCGACTGGGGGAAGAGACACGTTCCTCAACCTGCATCAGCTCAGCCAAGGAGACGCCGCCAGACTTCCAACCCCCACGGACTTTACCGTTACGACCGCCTCCCCCTCACTCCTTCACTCCTTACAGAGCCTCCTGCCTCTCCTTTGTCCTCCAGACTCCCCTAAGGTTTGGCCATAGCTTGTCTGCCCCAGATGGCAATTCCTCTCTTATTCCCCAATAATCTGTCTTTTGCTGGTGAAATAACTGGTAGATTTATTTCTAAGGTTAACCCTAGAAAGACCCTATTTCCCAATAATGTCACACTCTTCGGTGCAAGGGGCTAGGACTTCAATGTGTGAATTTGGGGATGGGGACAGGGACATCACAGTTCAACCCATAATGATGGCTAACATGCCTTTTTTTAAAATTGAGTTGGTTTTGAGGACTTGGGAGGATTTCGTGACACTCTGGAGATTGGAAGACCCAAGGCCGGTATCCTGCCCCTAGAAATGAATAATTCTCTTCATTTTACCAAATCCTTTGAACACATCAACTTGCAAAATGCACCAGCCTGAGCTAAACCACGTGGGTGAGTCAGACATGCCCATCACAAGGCAGAAGACTCAGCATCTCAAGCACCAGACCCTTCACGTTCACGGGGGTCGCTGCCCTCAGATCCCGACACACGCTTTTACGCACTATTGTGGACGGGACGAGCTTCAGACCAGTTGGGTCTTCGTGGCGCAACGGGGCCGGAGTCGGACTCCTGACCCCACTTCCGTGCTCCGGAGGTTTTAGCCTTCCTTCGGTTATGGGAGACCCAGAGGTGGAGGGCTCTGTCCCGCCCTCCTCTCCTTCCTTGCAGGGTAGGGGACGTACCAAGTTCTCCTGTTTTCATGTCCTCAAGAGAGTCATTTTTCCTGGAGGCCAGTTTCAGGGAGCACGGTGCCCGTTCACATCTCATTTTGAAAGAAAGCTTTAGCTGCCTCCGTTTTGACCTAGAACTTTCCAGTTGGGTTCTTCTTTCCAGCTGGTCTCTTAGCTCAGGGGGAAGATCCTGTGGGCAAAGCGAACCTGCTTTTCTCTCAGTTTTTCTCTCAGTTCCGAGACGGGAACTGAAACTACCCGTGCAGCATAAGGATGGCCCTGGGCCAGCGAGACCTGCCCGAGACTGACTCCGCGGCAGTGATCCACCAACCGTCTCTGCCCGCTGGCGCGCACCTGGCCGCTATCGCCCTACATTTTCCTTATATAAACCCAGAAATGTTTTCCACCTTTTGGGTTTAGCCTTGGACCCTCGTTCACTGTCTTCCCGGCACTGGCCTCACTGAAAAAATTCCTTTCGTCTTCCACCACCACTAGCTCCTCGGCCGTTGGGTTTTGTCAGTGGTGAGGGGCCAGCGCTGGTCTGTACGGGACCCTCGTCCAGGAGCTCGGGCCCCCCTGCGCCCCTCCCCACTACAATTTCACGGTGATCCAGTGGCCAGGGACTCTTGAAGTCCTCCGCACTCCCTGTTGTCTGCAGGGTGTGCTTCACTGAAGACCCATTTCAGCAAGTCGGCCACCGCGGCCGGTTCTTCTTGGAGTTCACGCTTGTGGGTGGGGTTCCTGGAAATCAGCTGTTGGAAGTGTTGTTCCTCCTGAAAACATTATTCGAGGAGTTTTCTTGGGACTTGATTGAACACTCTGACCCATGGCACATGATTTCTTGAATCATTTATTTGAAGGTTTATCCTTTAAGGTACTCAGATAGAACCGTTGTCTCTTTTCTGACAAAACTGTCCTTCTGTCCTCTAACCGTTCATGCCTCCTAATGCCATGTGAGCTTTCCACATGTGGCTAATACTCCCCTGGGGCAATTATGTTTTTTTGAAAGTTGTCTTTTTTATTTTAATTTATTTTTTGGTCTTGCATGTGGTCTATGTTCATGGTCTTCTCTCATCCGGGACACCGGGTGCCACGTCTGAGTAGATTGTCCCCACGGAAGTGCCACAGGATTAAAAATGAGCACAAAGGTCATTCCCCGGGGTGGGTGTTTTTACATAATCATCTTGGTTGCTTCAGAAGGCGACGGTGCAGAGTGATTAAGCCCGGGAATGTGTTTCCAGAGCTCCCAGATCACATCAGATCGCGGCTCCTTCTCCACAGCTTCTTCCCTGCTCCCGGCTCCTCTGCCTCACCTGTGCACTGGCTAAAGGACTCTCAGTGCCTTTGTGAGGGCCATGCCTGCGAAGTCTGAGAAGGGACATCATGCTGAATCGTGAACAACATTTTCGGCAATTCCTAAAGATGTGCCTTTAATAATAGCTCTTTTGTGTCTGATGACGGCTGGTTCTGGTTGGGTCCCAGCACGTCTGCCAGAGGCCGGGCTCCTAGGGGTGGGCGGCCCTACTCAGCGGGCGGCAGGGGCCTTGGTCGGTCACAGGAGGTCCCAACTAAGTCCTTTTCCAGATTCCTTCTCCAAACCAAAGGGTGATGTTTTCCTGCAGTCTGCCTACCTCTGAGTGCTTGTGGAAAATTCCAGAAAGTGGAA
The DNA here is from genome assembly GCA_004024605.1 of Pteronura brasiliensis. Taxonomy (NCBI): domain Eukaryota; kingdom Metazoa; phylum Chordata; class Mammalia; order Carnivora; family Mustelidae; genus Pteronura; species Pteronura brasiliensis. The sequence continues at coordinate 158,524 of PJEN01003159.1, read as the reverse complement.
GTTTAACAAATGCCCAATAAGACATTCAATTTCATTTCCCTCCCCACTGCCTTTAGGGGCCCCACGTTCTCGGTCGTTCAAGTAAAACAATCTTGACCTCTCACCAGCTCTGTTTTTTCTGTCCATGGTTTCCCTATCTTTATTACATAAACATCGTTTCATTTTATGCTGTTAATCTGTGACGTCTTATGCTATGCCCCAAATTACCCTATTAGAGTGAACTCATGGAAACCCTTCACCCTGCTCTATCAGCAAAGGCTTTGAAAACAAACAACATTGTTATTATTTTTATTGAATGGGATTAATCTTCACGACCTTGCTGGCCTGATTTTGTGGACAGAGCGCTTCCTAAATCAATACTGAGAGTGGAACGGAGCCTCTGCCGTTAACTCTGCTCTGAAATATGGAGTATCTGGGATTTGAGCTAGTTTTTTTTTTTTTTTCTTTGTAATCAACTGGGTTTCTTCACGGTTTTATAAAGAGGAAAAGAAGACAAAGGGATCGATAATTTTTGGAAGCAGTAAGCCATTTTCTTAGATATTTTTCTCAAAGATAAAGCAATTTGCTGTAGAAATGAATAGAGGTATTTGATTTTAACACTATTTGCCCAAAGAGGAGACCAAGCATCAGAGTAGCACTTAGAAGTCTGGGAGATGGGTCGTTTGTTCTGAGAGAGAAATGGAGTAAACACAGACAAGGAGACAGAAAGAGAAGGAACCAAGGATGGACAGGGCCCCTTGAGACACGCACACCTCGTGGTCCCTCTGGAGAGAGACTGGGATCACCAGTCCTTCCTTCTGGCCCTGCCCTGTGGGTGGGTGCCTTCGGCCAAGTTCCTTCTCTGAGCCTCAGGCTTCTCTCATCTATGAAAATGGATTGTTAAATCCACGTTAGATGGAAGTTAAATGACAAAATGGGCAGATGGGCACAACACTCTTCCTAGAACTTGGTAAACGACTCACCCTACATTGTTTGAATTAATATTTTCCCCCAAACTTGGGGGACTCGGACACGAGATGTAATTGCCCGTTTAAACAGCCCACTTCGCTTTCGTTCCCAGGGAAAGGCTCTGGGGCCGAGTGACCCGGGGCGCCAGCTGGGTCCTGCGTCCAGGCGCGGGGGCTGGAGAGCAACCGCAGCACGCAGGGAGCGGGCGGGGGTGAGGGTGGGGGGGCTGCATCACCTGCTGCCCCACCTACCCCGGCCCCACGGTCCTGAGGCCCAGTGCCCTGGATGGGTAGGCGGCTGCGCGCAGGCGGGAGGCCCCGTTTCCGCGGGCGGGTCAGCGGCAGGTCCCCGCACCAGGATTTTCTTGGATCTTCAAGCAGGGAAAGCAGCTCCGCTGCACCTGACTCCCTGCCTCACCCCCTCCTGTAGGGCGAACGGGGGTCTCCTGCGGTTTGGGGAGTGGTTGGCGAAGGAAGGGGTGAGTCTGCCTGTGTGCCTGTGTGTGTGTATGTGTGTGTGTGTGTGTGTGTGTGCGCGCGCGCGCGCGCGCCGGGAGGGAGAAGGGCAGAGTCTGCCGCAGGCCCCCTTCTCGCCTCCCCTCTCCCCAGCCCTTGGTTGCTATGCGGTTGCTATGGCAGCAGCATCCTCAGACCCAACTTGCACCCATCATTTAGAGCCAATTAAGGTAAAATAGTGGGGGCAGGGAAGGAGGGAGTGGCAATGGCAGGGGGCGGGGCGAGGCCGGGAAGCCGCGGGGAGGCTGCAGGGGCAGGTTCGCCGCCGGGTCTCCGCCCGCTCGTCGGCCCAGCGCAGCGGCGGGAGCGGCGGGAGCAGCAGCTCGCGCGCAGCAGCAGCCCCCGGGCCGCAGCCCCCTCGCCCCGCGGCCACACCGCAGACCCCCGGCCCCCGCCCACCCCGGGACCCTCCCGCTCCGGGCGCGGACCCGACCGCCTCTCTGCACTGTCCGGCCTCCGCGGCTTCTCGCCCTCGCCCGCAGTACTTGAGCAGACGGAGAGCGAAGTTTTAAAAAATGCCGATTGCCCAGTTGCTGGAGCTATGGAAGAAGATCGAGGTGGAGCCCATGGACATAGAGGTGAGTACCCGGGGAGAGCGCATTCTGCGGGAGCCCAGCGGCGGCGCGGCGTGTGCAGCAGAAGGGGCTCCTATCGACAGGGGACTTGCATGTGACAGACCCTTGAATATGTAATGTGTGCAGAGCTGGTGTGGCTTGCGCTGTGGGTGCACCCGTGTGCGCGCGCACAAGCCTGGTGCATGTAGGTGCCCGCACGGGCACACGCACACACACAGCGATGTGTGGGGTCAATTAAATGAATGAAAACCAACACCGGGAAGAAAGAAATTGTTGCTCTTCAACCAAACTTCGGGCTTCCTGAGCTCTGTGTGTATCTGGGAGTCCTCCCCCGGCTCCAGCTAACCTGCCTCTGTTTGATCTTCCTTCAACAAGTGGCCTTACATGGTAGGAAGGCCACTGGCTCCAGCTGAGGATGAAAGCAGGGGCAAACCGGGGACGACCTCTTAAGAAACAGAGGAGGCACGAAGATAATGCAGTCTTAATAGTGTGTGTTCCAGTACAGAGGGGCTGTTACAAATAAAGAGAAAACATAATGAAATGAAGGTGTCGTTGAGGCGGCCCCTCCCCAGGGCTGGCTGGTGGGAGTCACCTGTGATACTGTTTAACTCCATGCTTCTCCAGGGACCTGGAACTCTCTGGAAGCCTGATCCATGGGATTTGATTTGCTTAATTTGAATTATAGATGATCAACATACATTTTCCCATGAAGAAGTTCCTCAGACTTACACGTTATGCAGTTATGCGTTCTGAGACCACCCCCGCCCATTATCAGACTACCTACTGAATTACTAGACGTACGTCTGCCGTGTCTCTAGCAACTCAGACTGCTTTCCCAAATGGCATATTCCAATAACTTGCTAAATGTTGACAAAATCCAAGCTTCAATTTTTGTCTTATTTCCTATCCCAGCGTCCTTTCTGTAAATTCAGTTCTTCATGTAAATTTACTTATGTTTATATGCAGCCTGGTTTTTGATGGAACAGCTTGTCTTTGCTGCTGATGACAAGCCCCCAAGCCTAGAGAGGTGACACCCCAGCTCCTTACTGTCATCGACTATGCTGTTTGCCCAGGATGGCGTTCCTGGTGTCCAAGACCATGCCTTCAAAAGAGCCTCTCACAAGGGTTGCTAGTTCAGGGTTCATTTTTTTTTTCTTTTGGAGAGATTTGAGTTTTTTAAAAAACTGAATGAATGAATTGAATTAATAACGATCAGCCAGAAGTTCTTTTCTTACTTCCTGGAGCTTTCTGAAGCCCTCTTAGTAATCTGAACTATGTTTGTGGGGGAGACCTAGCTACCAACGACCACCCCCCCCAAATTTGGGCCTCACGAGGTGGGGAAGGATTTGGCTGCAGGTCCGGAAAGGAGGACAGCAGGGAGGAAGCCAAGGGGCTTTGCAGAATTTCTCGTAGGGCTTCCAACTCCACAGCCACTGACCAGAGCTCCAAGGAGCAGCTTGTGTTGTATTTCGGAGATGGGCTGAAAATGGAGCAACAACGTATGTATCATGTTACCTAAAAAACACGTCATGGGCGGCACTGCCTTGTCACCCTGTTTAGAGGGCAGATTTTTAAGGTTTTTGAGGCTGATGTGTATGTCACAACGAATCATGAAAATTGGTTAAAGTAGATGGTCCCAAAGCAAAAGAAATTATCTTCGGGCTTCCTGGGTGAACATTTGAGCACCGTACCCCGTCTGCAGTATGCTTTCTGGAGACAGAGCACCCAGTCCTATTGCTTTGGAACCGGGAAAACCAGAGCTTTTTCTGGAACGATTAAACGTGAAGCATTGGTCCTGAGGTCCTCCGGGTCCCGGGGGGTCCTCTGAACCCACACAGAGGGAAGATCTGTTTGCTTCATGACTCCGAGGCTCGTTTCGCTTTCGGGTTTTGTGCATGTTTTAGGTTGTACAACACTAAAATGTCTCACCTATCAAGACGTTGGGCAAAACACATGGAAGACATCTGGCCCCTGAGCTCCAAGTTAAATAGCATAAACCCTTGCGTGAGAAGCTTCACAGGCCCTTCCTACGAGAGAAGCTGCTATGCTGCGTGCTGGGGATTCTGTGACTTGCTTTTGCACAAATTTGACAGGACCGATGACTGTTTTAGCGACCAGCACTCCGGGGTTCCGGATTTGTTTTAACTCAGGGCGCTCTCCCCTTGCCTTGTTTTCTCAGACCGGCCTGGGTTGGGTTGGAGGCTCGTGGGCCAGAGACGCGGCTCTCTTTACACAAACTAGCTTTGCCTTCGCACGTAGACAGGGGAAACTTATTTGACTGTCGAGGGAGAGTATTTGCGGTTTTATGGACTGTTCTGAAGTATTTTGGTATATTTGACCAGTGAATGAGGTGTGTTGACAGGGAGACGTGTGTTGATCAAAAACCGGGCCCTCCATAAGATTCCTGAAAAATCTGGCCTAAAGAAGAAGCCACTCATGATGTTTTAGCGGGGCTCTCAGTCGCTGCTTTCAGCAGACTTACTGCGGCCAAGGGCATGCGTTGGGGGGGCAGGAAGGTGAGAAAACGGAAGACAGGACGAGTAAGGTGAGAGCAGAAACCCGCCCACGGGAGTTAGCTGACCCATGTATGTCCTTTTTGTGTTCTTTTAAAGGAATAAGCATGACCTTCCTTTCTGGGATGTCATCATGCATTAAAGAAAGGAAAAGCCCCTGTTTTTCAACATTGCGAATCAAATAGGACTCCCCGACATCTACGGTCTGGCTTGTCGGCTGCTGGTTATCTTATGGCCTCTAGATGAGCAGACTGCCTGGAAGCCAGGAGCCTGGGGCGTGTGGCGGCTGTGGTGCCCGGGTTGCCCGCCGCCCGGCTCTCCTCCCCGGAGCACTCTGCATCCCTCGATGGTCGATGCCGCTCTGTTCCGGACGTGTGCAGGGACTCTGAGGCCTGGGTTAAGCAGTCTGTTTTAAGCCACGATTCAGTGAGCGAGACTCAGACCCAGACCCTCCTGGTGAAGCCTTGTCCTCCGAAAACCCTCTCCTTTACGTGTTTATGGGCCAGGAACTTGACTCTGTCTGAGTTAAGTCATTCTTTGAGCATCAGCGGAGACTCTGATTTTATTCCATTCAAACAAGAATGGTTAGAAACGCCTTCCCTCTGTCACGTCTCCATTTCTGTCTGTCAGTCTTTGAGCCCCACGCAAATGCACAACCCCCACCTTGCGGGTAGGGAGTTACGTAAGCACCTGCCTCTCCTTTCGCTGGTGGCCTGAGTTATCCACACTCGGCAGATGGAGCAATTCCCAGCTGTGGAGGCAAACAGTCAGGGCTTCATTCCCCGCCTGTTGCAGAAAGATCCATTTCCTGTGTGAAGCTTCACACGGTTTCGAGTGGACGCAGGTGGGCGGGGGTCTTGGCGCGGACACCCTGTTCTGCGACGCGGACAGGGACTAGGTTGTTGGTCCTCCGTGTTGACTACCTGTGCGTTGTCTTTGTTGTCAGACCGCCGAGGAGGATCTGCACCCGGACCCGGAGCCCACCGTCGAGGAGGCCGCGCAAGAAGTAATTATACACGCTTTATGGGAGCCTGGTTCTTTGGAGAGGAAGGGGGGCGGGGGGAGGACCAGAACTTTGAGATTAACAGCTCGCGAGCGGTTGTTTTAGTGAAATGTATGTGTGCGAACACACGCCTACACACACACACACGCACACATGTACGCTGGGGGCATACGCTGGCCAGGACGTTTCCCTCCAAAGGGGTACACGAAACACAGGAAGCGGAATCACGCCCTGAGGTCAAAGGCATAGTCTCTGGGCTTGGGTTTTCCAGAGGGAGAGGACGTGTCATCACCAGTAAACCCAGGCATGTGGAATAAGCAGCGGGAATGGAAGGGATTCACGGTTTCACCTGCTGGAAGGGCGGCACCGCAGCCTCTGAACACGGGCGGGGCTGTGCTCTAGGGGCGCCGCCAGCAGAGTGGGGGAGCGGCCCCTCTGCGGGATCAGGTCAGGAGGGGAGACTCGGAGGAGAGACCGGACTGTGGGGAGGATGCCCCGCGGGGGCATGGAATGGGAAAGAGCCCAGGGCATCCGCCTGCTCTGAGGGGCCTGGGATAGGAAAGCGCTTCCTTCCAAAGCTGAACCACAGCCAAAGGCAAGGGCTTCTGCTGGAACCGCCGCGGCCGCTTGTGAAGAGGGGCCTGTCGCTGGGGAAGGTTGACAGCACAGTTAAGAGGCTTTCATTTCCCGAGGTGCTCAGCGATGCACCCGTTGAAGCATGAAAGTTGTAAGATGCGCGCGTCTGTTGACTGTTCAGAACCGCTGGGGGTGGGGGGCGGGTCGGTGCACACAGCTGGCTTTACAGATGGCCTGTCGGTGCTAGAAACTGTCTTTCATGCCGGCCGATCCGCAGTTTCAGCCGGTGCCTCTGGATCTTACGATCGATCGGTCGCAGGATGACATGTTGGTGAAATGCAGGGAAAGGGCACCGAGCTGCCTCGTCTTTGCCGGCAGCCTTTCCACTCCATGCGGTTGTCACTGCTCTGCCGGGGGCAGCCCGGCTCTGCTCCTGGCTCTGCAAGGAGCTCCCAGCATCTTGGACAGGACGTTCAGCCTCTTGTCCACTGTGTATCCCCTGGGAGAGTAGGTCTAGCCCTGTTTGTGCCAGTTCCACAGAGGTCAAAGGGCAAACGGACGTAGGAGCCGGAGACTTACTTCCCTGAGCGTGCAGAATGACAGCCGCACGGCCTCACGGGAGCGGGAGTGGCTAAGGACGGAGTGCCCTCCCGCAAACGGCGGATGCCCACTCCCAGGGTCTCAGAGAAGCCAAGCCACGCCCGACCTGCCACTTGTATTTATGCTCGGCTAGGCCCTTGTGGGAATTTTGACGGCCAGGAACCTCCGGTGTGCTTCTTGCAGGCAGGTTAACATGGGTGGTGAGCAGCCTGGGTCAGGAGGCCAGCTCTCGGCTCTGGGCTTGTGTCGCCGTGACGACCCTGCCCGCGGGAGGCCAGCCTGAGCGCCGAGACTGCCACGGGACATGCACAGGAGTGCTTGTGCAATTAACAGGGAATCTCTTTTTTAAAAAGGTTGTTTGTTTATCTGAGAGAGAGAGGTCCGTGAGCACAGACGGGGGAAGGGGCGGAGGGAGAAGCAGACTCGCCGCTGAGCAGAGAACCCGATGCGGGGCTCCATCCCAGGACCCTGGGATCATGACCTGAGCTGAAGGCAGACTAAACTGACTTAGCCACCCAGGCGTCCCTAACAGAGAATCTTTTAATTCGTTAACGGTATTTATTTCCAGAGATCTCCTAGTCTCAAGGTGTCTTATTGGATGGAAATGCAGATACTGGTTTGTCACAGTAAAATAATTTGACGTCTTTAAAATTACTTTTGATAACAGGAGGTGAGACACAGTGAATTATTACTATTTCCTGATGGGTAGAAAATCAACTTAACTTTGACTTTTAATAAATAAAGGAAGAAAGTTCCAAACATATTTTAGGAGTATTTTTGCAGGATGTACTGGGGATACGTGACAGGTTTGTGGTGTTGGGGGCTTCCTGAGAAATGACGGGGCCACAGGCTGCTCCTGTGATAGACGATGCTGGAGTTTGCCTGCAGGTGCAGCCCTGGCAGCCCCGTGTTTGCATTACTACCTGCGGGTTGGGGGGCGGCACGAGCACCTGCGGTCGGGGGGCAGCGCGCAACTCCTTGTATGTCCTCGTTGGCCTTCAGAGTGGAGCCGCGGGGCCTCCTGAAGGATTGTGGCTCCGACACGGGAGGGAAGCAAGAGCAGAGAAGTTTCACATGTTTGGCCAATCTGACCTGTGTGATGATGAAAAATCCTATTTAGGAAAAATCATTGAAATCAACACAGTTCATTCATTCACTGGATCAGGCATATTCATTGACGGCCTGTGCCCGGCACGGAAGGGCGATGAGGCGAGTGGGTGTGTCCTGGAGGCACGTGGGAGAGGACGCGGGAGAGGGCGCGGGAGCCGTTGCAGCCTTGTTGCTCTGCTGAGGCTACTTTGTGGAGCCCCTTCTTCACAATGTATTTTTTTTTTAAGATTTGTTTATTTATTTATTTGACAGACAGAAATCACAAGCAGGCAGGGAGGCAGGCAGGGAGAGAGGAGGAAGCAGGCTCCTGCTGAGCAGAGAGCCCGACGTGGGGCTCAATCCCAGGACCCTGGGACCATGACCTGAGCTGAAAGAAGAGGCTTAACCCGCTAAGACCCCCAGGCGCCCCACAGGGATGTATATTATAGCAGAGGACACACTTGGGACATCTCTGTACAAATACCTCAATGTGTGGTTCTCATCGGTCATATTTCACATCACGGCTCTGTCTGTGGAGGAACAAAACATGGCGAGTGAGACAGGAAGTTGGCACCACGTGCCTCTTCCCCACGGCCACGGAGAGAAAGGCCCCCCCCGCCCTGGGGTGTCGGGACTGGGGTGGAGGGTTTGTGTCCCGAGTCCAGAAGGGCGGCTCTTGGTCAAATTTCACTTGACACACAGCAGGTGAGACCCCCGGAGAGTCTGGAAAAAACCACAAACTCCAAACAAAAAACACCTTCAACAGAAGGCGTCAGGAAGCATTTCTTCAGACGGTTCTTCGGGGTTACGGGGAGGGACTCCCAGTCGTGGAAGGGAGATCCGGGAGCGGAGAGGTGACTCGTGGGTGTGTGGGAGGCTCCGCACCGGCCAGGAGCCTGTCCCTGCTCTCTGGGGGCCGTGGTGTGGAGTGGGGAGGCAGGTGGAGGTTTTTCCTGATGCGGCCGCCAGGCCGCTCAGCCCCCGACACCGTGTCCCTGCCTCTGTGTCGTAGACATGGGTGTTTCAGACAAGTTCCCGATTTCACAGAACGACCGTGAAAAGTCCTGGCGTTCGGTGTGTACATCTTTAAAGTGCTGCGACGTCAGGACTCTGTTTATTAACAAGCCCCACTTTCTTTTCTGGTCGACTCTGAAAACCAGGTCCCGAAACTTTGTCCCACATCTGCCTGGTTTCGCTCTTATTTCCTCAAGACGGCTGGGGTGTCTCCCTGTCGCCCCTAAGCTTCTACTCCAGGTTTTGACAGTGGAGATCCTGACATCTGTAGGGCAGGACAGAGTGTGGGGGTCACACTTGCTGAGGTCAGAGGTCAGCTACGCAGGCCAAGAGCTGGGGGGGGCTGGTACCGTGCAGGGAAGACAGCTCCCGCCACCCTCCCGCCGTCTGTCTGAGGATGCTTGAGGATGTCGTTCCTGCTGCAAGGCCCCTGGCTCCTTCTCAGGGCTCAGGTGGGCAGATGCTGGGGGCACGGTGTCCTGTGACTTCGGGGCACCCGTCAGCGTGTCTTCCCTCAGTGACCAGCAGCCCGACTTCTGAGCAGTTGCGTCTTGGACCCCTTGATTTGTCTGCTTGGGGGACGGAGGCTGGAGCAAGACCGGGAAGAGCCTTGGGGGACCTGGAGACCCGTCCCGCGTGAAGGAGAGCGCGGCACTTCCCAGATGTTGTCAGAACCCTCTGGGCTAGAGTCAGGTCCCGGGGTCGTCGCCTGGGTCTGGGCTGAGGCACCCCATCACCCATCACCCGCATTTTCCAGCATATCCTCTCCTCCCCATCTCGCACGGGCTCCAGACACAGTTTATTGTTCCTTTAAAAGAAGACAGAAGCAGCAATCCAAACCGGCTGCATAGAAATGAGACAAGAAGAATAATGAAGCCTCAGAACTCTTAAAGCCATTAAGAGCAAAGCAATTAGGTTTACAGCGACAGTTCGCAGTTGGGAACAGAGAGGGACGGGCTTCCGAGCCCCGTTCCTTCTCCTCCTGCCTGTCAGGCGCTCGTCACGTCTCCCGAAGCTGGGGTCACCCACGTCCCTTCTTCCCTGCCGGCCCATGTGCATTCCTGTTTCTCCCTGTCCTTCTGCCCAGCAGAACCCAGGCTTTCAGCCCTTCCAGAGGCTCTGGCGAAGGTGCTGTGACCGGAAAGTATGTGGAGGAGAGGGTCTTGTGGCGGAGCCGGCACAAACCTTATCTGTGTTTGGACCCACCGTGGGGTCGGCAGGAGGGGTTGTGGGAGGACATGGCCTCCTCTTTCTGCTTCTGGGACAAAGTCGGCCACAAGCACGATTCTGCGGCTATTTCTCTGCGACGACAGAAGGACTGCTCTGTCAGCGCTGACGGGAACGTTCTCGGAGCCCTGGGCGCCCACCGGAGACCCATCCTGCTGTCTCGTGGTCCCCAACTGGGGCAGCGCGGTCCCACGTTTGGGCAAGCAGAGGACATCACCCGCGTGGCTCTGGGTCCGGGCTGCGGCTGGTGTGAACCCGTGAGCGACCCGTGCGGGCCTTGTGGCAGCTGCTGGGGAAAGGAGGGCCGCGGAGGTGGCCTGGGTCGCCCACCAGCGCAGTGACATCAAAGAGACGCTGCTCCTCCCGGACCAGGGGGGCTGCCCCGTCCCATCACGGCCAGCCACAACCCGTGTCCAGGCGGCTGGTGAGCTGGGAGGCGAGCACCTCGTACAGCGGTACGTCCACCCAGAGCACTGGGGTGGGAAAAGCCCTGAGGTCGAGTCTGGGGTGTCTTCTAGGGCCTCCTGTGTTTGAGCCCCCAGGGAAGGACGGCGCACCAGTCCCGCCAGAGAGGAAACCCAGTGACCCGACAGAGTAAGGACGCTGACCTTGAACACGAATCTGATCTCTGTCCCCTTCTGTCCTTGCGAAGCCACAGAGGAGAGGGAGCGCGGGGAGCATGGGGGAGCGCGGGGGGAGCGTGGGGGGCGCGGGGGAGCGCGTCCGTGACCCGCCCTCGGTGTTTCAGGTGGTGAAACCGAAGCGTCCAAAACGCTGCGATGTGCTCCGTGTAACACGGAACCAGCAGAGAAGGGCCTTTCAGGCCGAAGCGATTCACGCCGCTGTGCATTCTCTTCCTGGAGTCACTGACCCCTGGCGTCGCTGACAGGGGCTGGTGGCTTTATCAGGGCCTGGGTCAGACGCTGTGGCTTGTCTTCTCTGCTGGGATTAAAGCAGGTGACAGGGGCCTCCCTGCGCAACAGGAGGCCTCGGGCAGCGTCCCTGCGGCCACCTCCGCTCTTCTCAGGACTGTTGGGAACTCATGGGCTCTATGCTGTCACACCGGGACTCTCTCTCCTTTCCTCTTTTCAAAATTCTCTCCTGCTCGTTCAAGTCAGAATATACAGACTTGGTTTCTATGGGTACCAGAAAATCCAAGAATTGCAGAAGTTCCTTATAGTCTGTTAATCTCAAATGGATAATTTGAGTCATTATGGTGAGACAGGACGCCTGTGTCCTGCACAGTCATGCTCTGTGTGCGGGTAAAATTCAGAGTGTCGGGTACACAATTGGGTAGTATATGACTGTGCGGATATTTTGAGGTAATAAAGACGAAAACAACAGAACCATCCTCTTGTAGCATCGAGGCAGCTGGGAGCTGGGTGTGGAGACATAGACTTTGCAGTTTCTGTGAGTCATAAACCTCTCTAGGGAATCATTAAGACATATTTTTCTCCAAGATGTAGTACGAAAACACCCCTCGGTGCCAAATGCATGTTGAGTCCGCCACTGGCCGGGCGTCGACAGCATCTCTGCCGTCCGTGTGCCCCGGCCCGGCTTCCTGGGGGGGCTCGGCTCCCCTGGCCCGGCCCCGATTCCCACCTGCCCCAGAATGAGGGGAGGGAACCCAAACGGTGGGCGCAACTGATAGGCAAAGAACTCGAAGTCTCCATGAAGACGTGGTTGGGGCAGCATCTCCTGTCTATTTTAGGCAGAAACATAAGCACAACCTCCCGTTCTTCAGGAAATCATAATCTTTGAGGATCCAGACACATAAACGCCTGTTTCTAGAGTAACAGGATAAACACCAGAGCGCGATTTCTAGCTTCTCAAAATGACGAGGGTCTCCAGGGCTGTGGGGTCAGAGGCCCTGGCGCATGCCTTGTGGAGCCAGCCCTCCCCTCCCCACCTCCTCCCTCCTCCTTCCTCCTCCTCAATTCTTCCAGCAAATGCGGAGTGAGCGCCGTGTGCCTGGCGCTGTGCCAGGCTCCGGGGACTCAGTGACTCAGATAAGAGACAAAAGTCTCCGTGCGTGGGACCTTCCATCTTGGCGATCTTGCAAATAAGCAACCAAATGATGTCATTCCACGCAGCGGCCAGTGGTGTGGGGAGAGCAGTGGGGCTGGAGAGTGAGGCCGTGTCAGCAGAGCGGTGGGTAGAGACGTCCGCTCTCAGTGGCGGCGCTTGGGTGGGGACCTGAATGCAGGGACAGACCAGCTACGGAACCTGGGGAAGACCGTCCGGCCACGGGTGGGTGCGGTGACCCCATGAGCGCGGGAGCCCAGGGTGGAGAAGACAGGGTTCAGGGCCAGGGGGACCGGGCTCAGGTCTCTGGGGTCACTCTGGGTTTTCTGGGAAGCTGCGGGGACCTCCAAGCGGGACCCTCCCTTGGAGCTCGCACGAGCAAAGTGGGCTCCGGGAGGCCAGCCCAGGCGAGCGGTGGGTGCACGTGCGGCTGGCAGGTGTCAGCTCTCTGGTAACGGCCGCCGGTGCCCCTTCCAGTCCCACGGATGGGGCTTGCGCAGCAGATGTTGATGCCCATGATCTTGGAGGCTGGACGCCTGACCTGGAGGTGCCAGCCGTCGCTTCCTTCTGGGTGGAGAGGGAGAACCCACTCCAGGAGCCGCCCGAGCCTGGTGTTGCTGGCCACCTCCATGTCCCCGGGTGGTGCCCATGTGGCCGGTCACTGCTCCGTCCTCGAGGGAACTTCTCCCTGTGTCTTCATACAAGGACTGTCACACTGCATTAGAGCCCACCCAACCTGATGAGTTATTCTTAGCGAGTTACGTCTACAGTGACCCTCTTCAAATAAGGTCATGCTCTGAGGTCCCGGGGTTTAGGACTTCTGAGGGCACAGTACAACCTGTAGCAAATACTGTGCTTGAGAAACTCAGTTTTCTTGGTTTTGCGGGTCTGGGGCTCAAAGTCTTTGCCACAGACCCTGCTTTTCAGGGCGTGAGCTAACACCCACGAGTGTGTGCGGACTAGGTTTGTAGGAACCTCTTCTTGCACACCTGCCGAGCAGTGTGTGGGTCTCCCTCTGACGGTGGGCGACCCCAAGCTCCCAGTGGTGGGGGAGCCTAGTTTGGGATGAGAGAACGTTCTGGGGTGATTTTGTCTCAGACGCCCTTCCTCTGCCGGCACAATCGTCCCCCTCGGTCAGGCCCTGTCCCTCTTAGCGCGTGCTCACAGGGTCATGGCACATGCTGCAGACACTCCCACCTACTCTCAGCCCGAGGGCCTCGTCCCGGGTCCTCTCCTGACTTCACTGCGGTGTGCCCTGGGGGTTGTGGGGGACACGGGCGGCCAGCGTGGTGGGGACGACACGTGTTGAAAGAGCCACAGGCTCAGAAATTTTAAATTTTTACATTTTCTTGCTGTGCTGTTAGGCTCCTTTCTTGGGCTTTCATCTTGCCTTCCTGTAGCTCCTGAAAACCACGTCCTCTGCCCCCTCCTGACACCCGATGGGCCTCCGGCCGCTGCTTCCCAGAGCACGGGGCACTCTCCGTGACCAGAAGGCTGTGCCGGGGGCTCGAGCTTGTGGACCACTTTAACAAGACAGTAAGGAGTGGGCGTATGCTGCTTTCTTTTCAAATAAGGTGAGGCCGTGCTCTGTCCTTAGTGGTGAGAAGGGCAGCTCTCCCCTGTTTTTGTGAAAAGCCAGCGAGCTCACGACGGAGAACTGGGAGACGTGGTGGCGGGCATCACGAGCGCGGTTGACAGACCCGAGGGCCTGAGTCTGTACGTCTGTATTGCTCTCGGGCTGTCGTAGCGCACAGAGAGGTTGATCCAGAACCCAGGCTTTGCCTGGCCCTGGCCTGTGCCGTGCTGTGCCGCTTTCTGTTCTTGGGTCTGGGCCGCCCCAGCTGGGCTCAGCTCTGCGGGGGGGAAGGGAGGGCGGAGGCTCCCTCAGGAGTCTGACACTCACCTGGAGCTCTGTAGCTGCAGTTCCTGCCCCGCAGGTCTTGGAGGCCCGAGACTCTGCATTTCTAACCTGCATTTCTGAATGCTGTATTTCTGCATTTCTGACTCTGCATTTCTAAAGAAAAAAAATTCTTTTCCCCAGGGGAGTGGTGCTTCCAGTCCTTGAGCCACACCTTAAACCCCAACAGTGGGAAACCCTCAGAATGAGGGCAAGAACGTTTAGAGAAGTCTTTTCTAGAAGCAATGTGGTAGACCAGGCAGTCTTTGAAAACCATGTCAGTGACTTCCAAACCCGTATTTTCTCCGAGCGCCTGGCACTCAGTCATAGATTTCTCTTGTTGCTAGTGTCTAGTCCTTATTCCGCCACAAGGATTTTGCTGTATGCTGTATGTATGGAAAATACCAATTTTATTCAATAATACATCTCATGACCTATTGGGAAGGTAGACATTTGTCCCTTTCTGTTTTCGTCATTACCATCTTTAAGCTGCATGAGGTAAGGATCTGACGGTTCAGGAGAGCAGACACCCAGTCTCTTGGGGTCATGCAAGTGGGTAAAAACAAAACAGCTGAGTGTGGGCTTCTGTACAGTTGAGAATCTGGGGGGCCCAGGCATATGGGAGCCCACACTCTCTTGCATGTCCTCTCCATGGGCCTTCCTTGGAGGTATGTGAGAAAGATTGGGGCCAGGGCATGACTTGTGGGAGACTTGATCCCAGCTCCTAGCACTTCTCTCACAGGATGCAAAGGCCTAAGCCACTAGGAGGAGCCCCATGCTCCTTCCAATCCTCAGGACCCTGGAGGGACCCTGTCTGTGGGGTAGCTAAAGGCTAGCTGCTGTGAGGGGGGTCAGGATCCCCTCGCTGCTCCCTGTACTTCTAGGTATTACCAATAAGAATTGGAAATTGAAATTAAAGTTATATGCAATGGCATGCAAAGACTGTAACACATGGGGATAAATCTAACAAAACGTGTGCAAGGTTTGTATGCTGAAAACTATAAACTACTGCTGGGAAAAAAAAACACTGCTGAAAGATTAAAGAAGACTTACATTAATAGAGAGATGTACTATATTCATGGACAAGAAGACTCAATACTATTACGGTGTTCGTTTTCCAAACTGGTTTTGCTAGTCAGTGCAATGCCACCTGAAGTCTCAGCAGATTTTTTCCCTTTTATTTTTAGAGTGGTTTTAAGATCACAGAAAATTGAGCAGAAAGCACCAAGATTTCCCAAATAGTCCCCCGCCCCCCCCATGCTCGTCCTCCCTGACTATCACTGTCTCCCTCCAGAGTGGTACACTTGTTACAGTTGATGAACAGACATCGACATGTTACAGTCCCCCAAGGCCAAAGTTTGCATGAAGGTTCGAGTGCGGGGCTGTCTGGATGGTGTGTGATGGCGTCTCCCCATTGTTACAATATTTTACAAAGTTATTTCACTGCCCTGAAAACTCTCTGTGCTCCTCTGAATCTATTTCACCTTCACTTTGTGACCTCTGCTTCAGGGTCATCATCTGTTAGTGCAGATAAGATTTTGTCTACCTCGTAGCTGTGAGATTAAATGAGGAAATACTGTGTGACAGTTTGGCTCACTGCCCACACACAGTGAGCATGCTGTAAATGCTTGCTATGAGGATGGTCTGCATTGTTATGGAAGAAACACCTTATGAAGCATCTTAAATATGAAGCATCTTAAATAAACTTAATTAAGTTTCCTTACATGAAAGAGCAAGGTGTTTTCAAATGCATCAGCAATATCTATTTACACTGAAACATTTTAATGGGGACATTATAAATAAATTCTGCTCTGTGAGGCATCATGGAAATGCTCTGGCTCCATAGTACTTTTCCAGCTTCTAGTTCCTTTGATTATGTGTGCCTGAAAGTAATAACTGTATATTTAGAAAACATGGTATATAATTCATGGTTTTCATTAATTTAGACTATCCTTTGTTTATTTATTTAAAGATTTTATTTATTTGAGAGAGAGAGAGCATGGGGGAGGGGCAGAGAGAGGGAGAAGCAGGCTCCCCGCTGAGCAGGGAGCTGGACACAGGGCTCAATCCCAGGACCCTGAGATCATGACCTGAGCCGAAGGCAGACACTTAACCGATGGAGCCCCTCAGGCATCCCTGTCTGTAATTTGAATATCTATTTATCAGCTACCTGTCATTGACATCATCTATTTGTTCTATTATTTATTTGTCAATCAGTCTATCTTTTATCTACCTGTCAGCAGTATGTAATTATGAGATCGTGCATATATATGTATGTGAATGTGGTAGAATATAGTTTGTTTGAAATGCTTCCTGTCGTAATTTCCCTTCTCAGTTTTGAAATTTCTCTCTATCATCTTTTGCTGGTATGACCAGTCATGGGGAAGGTGAGGAGGAATACAGCCAGAGGAAGAGGAAAGAAGTTTTATGCCCTAAAAGAACTCCTACCAGGAAGTGCGAAGCCCTTCTTCTGTAGGAAGTCGCTCCTGTAAGGAGGTCCAGAGAAGCGCAAGAGCGTGAACTCCAGGCTCTATGTCCTCACTGTCCTCAGAGTTGATCTTTTTTTTTTTTTTTGGCAGAGGTGGGGAAGGAGTGATGGTTATTAGAAACATGAAAGGGGTTGAAGGGTCAATTTGAGTGGGAGGTGTGATCCTCACTTCTCCCGGCCAGGTCTAGAAAGTACGTTTGCTTCTTTAGAGATACACAGTGGTCGTGACCTCTATGGATCCAACACTGCTGCGGGTGCTGGGGCTCAGCTATGTGGTGGGACTTCTGGGTTTGGCTGCTTGGAATTGGGATTCTCAAGGGAAGAACCACTTTTGAGGGGGTTTCATAGGCGTGCTCAGGGTCCACCCTCACGGGGAGTGAGGGGGGAGATTGTGCAGAAGGAGCATTGTGCACATACGTATCTACAGCAAAGGCCTCGCCAATCCAGGGACCAGGTCCTTCTACCCCATTGCTGGCACCACCCAGAAGGGGAGGAGCTCTTGGGGGAAGGGTATCTCCTAGCTGAGGGCAGTGCCTTGCAGGGATTTGATTCCGCAGCCACTGGAAGGATCTCCCTTCCCATCTTGGAGGAGTAGGGCTGAAGAGCTGGGAGTCATACTCCAGTGTCTTCAGTCAGACTCTTGGTGGGTTCTGGTTCCAAGGAGGCCTTTCATCATAGAAGTAACACTCCCAACTGCATGGCATGGTCCAGCTCCAAGGAAGCGAGAACTTCTGGCCAGAGGCTTTCCATGGTCAGGGCTCTAGTGTGATGGGAAGAGCAAGGAAAAAACTTAGTCTAGTCTAGAAGGGAAGGGGAAAGAAGAAAGAATGTCCCAAATTTCGAATAAAAGGTCATGAAAATCAACATGGGAGTCAGGATGGAAGGTCATGGGTGTGGGATCTCACCCCCGGCCTGGAGAAGGGAGTTAAGGCAGCAGCACAGATACCAGACCTGCTTTCAGGATTGAGACGGGAGGGAGCTAATACCAGGTAGAGGGAACATGTCAGATCCCACGTCAGAAGCAGCCCTTGAGAAAGCACACTGGTGTGAATTCACCCAGCTGTGCCTCTAAGACAACCATCCTTGTTTCATTACCTTGGAGAAAGAAGTCTATGAGCTTGGTGTAGCTTCTTTCTTGCACACGGATCGAGAGGTGTTTTATACTCTGGACCAGTGATGTCATTCTTTGGGGGAGATACTTCAAAAATTATGGCAAAACACACACAAACTTTGTCATCTTAAGCATTTTTAACTGTACAATTCAATGGCTTTAACATCCACACTTTTGGCAACCATCACAACTGACCCTCCAGAAAACATTTTTTATTTTACAAAACGTAAGCTCTGTACCCATAAGCAATAACTCTCCATGTCCCCTTCCTTCAGTCCCTCCCCTCCCCCCACAGGAGTGGACACCCTTCTACTTTCCGCCTCCATAATTTTGACTACTCTAGAGGCCTCATGTAAATGGGATGGTACAGGATTTGACTTTTGTGGCTGGCTTATTTCACTGAGCGTAATGTCCTCAAGGTCCATCTGTGTTGTATGTAGCAAGGGTCAGAACGACCTTCCTTTCTAGGCTAAGTAAGATTCCATGGTATGTATAAACCACTTTTTATCTGTTCATCTGCTGATGGACACTCTTGTTGCTCGTGTCTTTGGGCTGTTGTGAATAATGCGTCTTTGAACACGAGAATACAAATATTTGTTCAAATTTCTGCTTTCATTTGTGTGTGTGTGTGTGTGTGTGTGTGTGTGTGTGTATACCCAGAAGTAGAATTGTTGGGCTACATGGTATTTCTGTGTTTCATTTTTTGAGGAAACTCCATAGCAGCTGCACTGTCTTATATTCCCAACAAAGATTCCAGTGTCTCCACATCCTTGCTGACATCTGTTGTATTCTGGGTTTTTGTTTATTTGTTTTATTTCTTTCGTTTTTGTTTTTGTCTTTGTTTTGTTTTGACAGTAGCTTTCCTACTGGCTGAGGGGTGTAAAGTGGCATCTCGTGGACTTGGCCTGCTTTTCCCTGATGGCTGGTGACGTTGAACATCCTTTCAGATGCTTGTGGACCATTTGGATATCTTTTTTGGAGAAACGTCTATACAAGTCCTTTCCCTGTGTTTGAGCTGATTATTTTTGCTATTGTTGAGTGGTGGGAATTCTTCAACATTCTGGATATTAACCTCTTGTCTATGTAGGATTTGCAGATATGTTCTCCCATGCAGCGGGTTGCCTTTTCACTCTGTTGATTGTGGCCTTTGGTCCTCAGAACTTTTCCATTTCGATGTAGTCCAATATATGTATTTTTCCTTTGTTGCTGTTCTTTGGGTGTCCTGTCCAAAACATCATACCAAATGTAATGGTAGAGAGGTCGTCCCTGTTTTCTTCTAAGGGCTTTATACTTCTAGGTTTTAGGGTTAGGTCTTTGATTTAAGCCAGTGTTTGTATATGGTGTAAAATGAGGCTCCAGCTCCTTCCTTTTCTGTGTGTGCCTTCAGTCCTTGATTTCAAGGACAAGGGCTCAGGGTCCCTGTAGTGTAGCACAGAGCTGGGGACGCAGCGGGTTCTGGACCCCTGCTCTCTGGGCTCCATGTACGCCACAGGACGTAACATTTCAAACATGATGAAGCCGTAGATTATAGTTGTAGTCCTCATGCCCTAAGACTTTTCTCAGAACACATGGAGAACTTCATATCAGTTTTTAGGTCACACATATGAACTGCACATCGACTTGGAGTTGATTTGGAGGAGGAAGAGGAAGAGGAAGAGAAAAATGTTTTCTCTGCTCCAGTGACTCCAGCCCATTCGTAAAATTTACATCTGTTTTCCTCAGAAAAACTTAAAATACCCACCAACCTAGAAGATTTGCCAAAAAAGAACATTTATTTATGTACTAAGTGTTGTTTAATGACTCATTGTTATATTTGTCTTGATTCATTCTTTTAGGTTAATCCCATTTTTCTTTAGTTTCTACCCAAGATTATTGACAAAAAAGGCAAGACAGTGGGGTGACACTCACGCCAGAGCCCTGGTCATTGCTGCTGGGAGATCTTATTTGCAAGGTCCCACGTCTCCTCCAGCCGACCCCCACCTCAGGGTGAAGCCCAACTGAGCCCAGGCCCAGGGTCGCTTTGTTCACAGCATTGTCTGAAAACGAGGGTTAGAGTCACTGCCTGTTAAAGTGGCGGCTGCTGGCAGACCCAGCTCACTGGATGCAGCCGTCCCAGTCCGTCCAGTCCCTTCTCTCCTGCTTCCCTGCTAGCAGGTGCATACCCTCCTTTCTGTGGTCTCACCGGGAACCGCCAGCCCAACCTCTCCATTCATTTGGAGATCCTGCCACTCTTCTCGCTTTGAAATAGATTCCTGACCACAAGGTCAGCTGGGCTCTTAAAAGGATTTTCTAGGCTCTTTTTCTTCATTTGTGGGGAAACACCCCCTGAAATGCGGCCGTGTGGGTGGGGCCTGGAGCACACTCGGTTCCTGTTAGAGGTCATGCAGGGAGGGCGGCTCGCAGCCGGACAAGCTCTCTCGCCCACTGGGGTATGGAGTCGTGGTCAGCAAGCTTGCAGGGGCCAGGCAGCAGGGGACCCTAACGCATGACATCTTGGCTTTTAGCTGTCTTAATGGCTCAGGTCTGA
The DNA here is from genome assembly GCA_004024605.1 of Pteronura brasiliensis. Taxonomy (NCBI): domain Eukaryota; kingdom Metazoa; phylum Chordata; class Mammalia; order Carnivora; family Mustelidae; genus Pteronura; species Pteronura brasiliensis. Next base: position 138,416 of record PJEN01003159.1, on the reverse strand, counting down.
GCCACACACGCACACACAGAAAGAGCTGACTTGGAGCCAGATTAAACATTCAGTTTCACTTCAAGGGTCACTAGGAAATGTGTCCTTGCAGCATGGTATAAAGTGGAAATCCCAAGTTCTAGCTGCTGACCTTGTGCAGGGCTTCCCAGCTGGACAGACCACGGGTGGCACGAGTCACTCTGCTAAGTGGGCAGTTTTGTACTGAGCGGCCGAGGGCAGGACCACACTGTTCGCGGGTCGCGTTTGACTGGGATCCGCAGTGGCTCGTCATTTGTCCACGCACCGCCCTCACCGACTTACCGTTCGTTTACTTGCTTTCCAGAGATGTTCTTACCCACAACACATGGAGCCTGTGTGCCAGAGTTTCTCCTGCAAGTGCCGGCGTGTGTAGGTTCATACACACAGATGCACACACAGACACAGACCCGTGCCTACGCGCGCACAGAACAAGGCGTACGTGTATGCATGTGCACACGCCCACACGCGGCGAGACGGAGGTGTTGGGAGAAACTCGCAGAGTGTGCGTGTTCAATGTTAGGGGAGAGTCCATGCTGTTTGCTAAATGAGCTTTGGTACAAGGTGAGACTCTTCCTTCTCCGCTGGAACGGTGGTTTGGGGTCACGACCGCCCCATCTGGGGGCGCCCGTGTGTTTGGGCTCCACGTTCAACCCAGCCTGTCAGCAGATTGCCGCTCTGCAGGACGGGGACTTGGCGGGCTCCTCCGTGAACAGGTCAGGTCCGTGGGGCACAACGTGTGGGCATCGCGACATTTAAGCGTTTGCGTCTTTCCCCACCTGACCGTTTGATAGTCTCCTGAGACATAGTTTGACTTTGGTTTCGAGAACTTCCCTTGGAGGAACCCAAGATGTTCTGTTGAAAATTTCTTAACGAGATGGAGTCCGCTCATGTCAACTTGAAGGCGCTACCATCACCTTCCCATTCCGCTCGGTTCCATCCTCTTCTAGGGTCACCCCCACGTGCTTGCTACAAAGACCCGGGGCCCTCGGTAACCTTGTGATGGGGTGTGCGCCCTTGTGGGGGGAGAGCTGTGGAAGACAAGGAGGGATTCTGCCCTTACGGGAGGATTCTTACCTTGTTTTAAAATCTCAGCGAAAACCTTTCAGTCACCAGCCATCCTTATTCGGAAGATGCAGGTTGTACCCACAGCAGTATTTTTAAAAGGTCCTGGAAGTGCTCTTCTCAGCTTGGTGCTGGGTGGAAGTGGGACAACCGCTGTGCTTCCCTGCGAAGCGTCTCCACGTGTTTGTGGAGGGCGTCAGGTCGGATGCAAGCCCGAGGGAAAGCAGAGAAATCCGAGAGCTCTTTCCGCGGTACTAAAACCAGCCTCCTCTCGCAGGTGCGAAGGTCTGTGCTCATTCCCTCCTTGGTCAACCAGCAGTTCTCTTGACTTCTTTTTGTCGTCTGTTCCTCTCCAATTCTGTGTTGTGGATCTGTCCCAGGCCCCCAGGACCTTCCTGAAATGCTAACCCCTTGGCCGAGCGCCCTGTGCGGTGAGGGAGCAGGGACGGGGAGCAGGACAAAGGCCGCAGCAGCTCCGCGAGAATTTCTCCTTCCGTGCCCTGAACCTGAACCGTTTCCCCAACTGCTGGGTATCCGTAGATCTGCAGTCACAGGCAGGTGGCGCAGGTCTGGCGGAGGGGCTGGTTTGGACTTGGTTGCAATGGTGTTTGAATCGTACAGGTGTTCTGTGTGCTCGTAGCTCTAAGTCCGAAGGCTGACACTGAAACCCGCTCTCCCAGCACCTCAGCAGTTTGGAGGAGTCAACGCTCACGCTTCCCGCGTCCCACCCAAGGAGGCATTTGTAGCAGCCTTCCCACATGGTGAGCGGCGGCCCGGCTCCCCGGGGGCCGCCCTGCCATGCCCTGGTGCGGCCCATGGGCCCCCCTTGGGGCCCCCATATCAGTCAGATGGGAAATGATGGAGGTGATCAGTTTTTTGGGTGTATGGAGTGGTGACTATAGAATCATCTTTAAACTCCTGTTTCATGTGATTTCTTCTTAAAGATTTCATTTATTTGAGAGAAAAAGAGAGAACAAGCAAGAGGTGGGGGGAGCAGAGGGAGAGGGAGAAGGAGACTCTCCACTGAGCAGGGAGTCCAATGCGAGGCCCTATCCCAGGACCCTGGGATCATGACCTGAGCCAAAGGCTTAACCGACTGAGCCACCCAGGCGCCCCGTGTTTCATGCGGTTTTTGGTCTGTTTCTTTAATCATGCACATGAAACACTGTTTTCCTTGGGGTTTTTCTTCTCTGCTTTGTCGTACCACAGAGTAGCATGTCGTAGATGCTGGGGTAAGATATTTCTAGCTTTGGGGGATTTGGGAGAAAACACTAGCGCATATAGACGAGATAGTCTCCTGTAGCTTTGGTGAATAATACTGAGCATTTAAAAGAAAGATATTTATCTCTGCTCTACTGCGTCTTAGCATGAAAGAGCTCGTATGAGTTCTAGATTACATTGTAAAAATATCATCTCTTTGTTCTTTCCTGATTAATAGAGCCAGCACTTAAAAAGGATTCTTGATTATAATTGGTTTTATAGACAGTCTTTTCAAAAAGCATAATATCTTCCATGTGGTATCTCAGATGATCTGGTACAAAAAAATTTAGGCATAAAACCGTACATATCTTTGAAAAGCATTAACTATATCTTATGTTGTTTGTTGCAAGAAGCACATATATCAGTAACATGGAGTTGCTCAGTAACAATGAACCAATCAAAATATACTTATTTAGTGCCTACCTCATGCCAGAGCGAATAGCAGGGACCAAGCATCACTAAGGACAGTCTGACCTCGATGTCTGACGTAAATATGCTGGAGGAAGGTGAGGGGACAGTCCAGTCCCTCTCCAATGGTATCACTCCATAATGTATTCTAAATTACATTATAATGTTAATATACTTCCTTTAAGAAATAACCAGTAATGCCCGGAGTTTTCTTCACAGGGAAGGTAAATGCCACTAGTACTGCCTGTACAGGTTGACTTGTGTCCCCCTCACTGGGTGTGGTGCTGTCCTCTGAGTGTGACCCTGTTTGGACGTAGACACTTCACAGGGAGAAACAAGTGGAGATGAGGTCCCTTGGGGAGGTCTTCGTCAACTATGACAGCCCTAGGAGAGGAGGGTGGGCCCGTGGGGAGACGGCGGGAGCCGAGGGAGGCAGAGGGGAGCCAGCTGGTGTGTCTGAGTACAGGCGGCACCAGGAGCTGCAAGAGACAAGGCAGGGTGCTCCCCTGGAGGTTTCAGAGGGAGCACGGCCCTGCCAGCGCCTTGACTTTGACCTTCTCTCCTGCAAGACTGTGAGATAAGACCGTGTGTTGTTTTACGCTTTGGTGGGCGGACTCTTCCCTGGCAGCCCGGGGTGCTGACACACACTATTCCAAATGAGCTCGGACGACAAGTGGCGGCGCAGAGACGGAATGTCCGTTCACCTTATTGGGAGTCCAGATCACATCTGGAGTTTGAACAGAATCACTTCGGTGGTTCTAGGAAGCTCGTGGTGAGGCGGTGACCTGCGGTCTGGCCAGGAGGAGCGCGAGCAGGGGAGTTCCCCCCCGGAGGAGCACCCCCCCCGTCAGGATGCCTGGTCCCTCATTCACGAAGCGCAACTCTCCCCTCCCCCTCCCCTTCACCAGACATGGGACCAGCGAACCCAGAGACGCAGAAGAGCCGCGTGATGTAGAGTTATCCAAAAATAAAATCCATGAGACTGTTCTTTTTCTCTAAACGGTCTTAAACTTACTAAAACATTTTTTTTTTAAAGTAAACTCTACCTTTTTTTTTTAAGTGGGGCTCAAACTCACAACCTCGAGACCAAGAGTCACACGCTCTACCCCTGAGCCAGCCAGGTGCCCCCGAAGCTACTTTCAGGTAGAGACGGAGTTTTCTGACTTTCATAGGAAGCCCTCTTTGTCCAGGCACGGCTCCGTTTTGAATGGGGTCATTGGATTTATAACCCACCAAACAGTCCTTGACGTATCTCTCTGCGACGTGATGCGGAGCTCAGAGACGGACGGCCCAAGACGCCGTGACACTGGTCCGCTCGTGATGTGGCCTGAAAACGTGCAGATGACTGGGGTCTTCCAAGGTCTTTAAAGTTCTTAAACTTAAAATTATTCATGAATCTAGGTGTGAGGTTGCTGGAACGAGGCCTCAGACTCGCCTGAGAAGGCGCTAGAAGCTGACTGTTTACAGCTGAGTGGGGCAGGAGGGCACGCGGGGTGTCGGGTGCCAGGAGGGGAAGCTAGAGGACACCACCTTCCTGGACGAGAGTCTCAACTGGACACCGTCCACACCACGTACCTGGGAACCCGTCCGAGGAAGGGGTGTTTGCGCTGGGAACTGCCGGGGGGGGCAGGGGGAGGTGAGGGTGGCTGGCCAACGTCTGGGAGGCCTGATGCTTGCTGGGATCCCCCCATCTTCCAAGATGGGAGCAGAGCAAGGTTATATGAGAAGGTCCCTCTGCGGAACTCAGGCCCTGCGGGGAACCGGCCACGGTTGTTGGACCTCATCATTAACGCTCGGAGAGGCCCTGATGCGCCCACCCAGACTCTGGAATCACTAGAGAAAGAATCCATTGTGTTCAATGTAGGTAAATTGTTCGTTAGGTAAATTTTGCTTTTTGAGAGCGATTGTTTCAGGAGCATGTGAGGTAATTGGGCCAGAAGAACCTGTTATTCCCCAGGACGTGTCACCCCAGACCGGCAACGGGAGCCGAAGGCAGACTGCTGTCCCCTCGGCGGAAATGCTGCTTCAGGCCTTTAAAAAGGTCAAGGATGCCTTCTTTTCATCAAAGGATTAGAAATAATATTTGTACATATACAACTTTTTAAAAAATGCCGGCATACTGACTCTCCATGCTAAGACTGGGCGCTTTTCAGGGCGGGCAGTTCCGGGCACACCCTCCCCGGTCCCAGCGTCCGGGCGGGGTTCAGCGTGGGCTCTGCAGCACCTCGGAGGAACTGCTCGTCGCTCCCAGACTCGGTGGGGCCCGGCGGTAGGCGCTGCCACCCCTGGCGCTGGGCTGCAAGTGGAAGGCACAGCGGGAGGACAGTTCCACCGCGGGTTGTTTCCAGTACCGCAGACGCGGGTCGTCGGTGTGTGTCCTGGGGTCACTGGGCCAGGGGAGGAGCCTCCTTTGGCCGTGAGCAGGCCTGTGTCCGTGCACGGACGGCAGGGGCTGGTGGCCGTCCGAGGGCAGGGAGGGAGGGTGGGTCTGGCCGCACGGACGTGCTGTCGTCAGCACACGGGACGGGCCGAGAAGCCACTGGTCACACTAGTCACACAGGCGCCGAGGGGAGTTGTCAGAAGTGACCCGGGGCAGACGGCCTTTAAGACGGGAGCCCACCTGCCTGTCCCCTTGCTGAACGGGAGCCCCAGACAGCGGTCACAGGGACGCCGCCTCCCCCGACGCAGGTCTGCTGTTGCTGCGGTGGGCACAGTGTGGGCTCGGCTGCGGCTCGGGTGCCCACTGCTCCCGCTCACACGGTGCCGTCTGACGTGATGGGCTCGCTTCGCAGCCGTGGGCCGGTGTGTCTGCGGGTCTGGGCGGCCCCGGCTGTGTCTGCAGACACGCGGCTGCCTTGGGAGCCGCGGGTGCGACCGACCATTCTCGCTGCTCGAGGTGGTTCCGTTCTGTGAAGTTGCCGCGAATGCTGAACTGGCAAATCCTGGACCACGGCCCCTAAAGGAGATACAGGGTGAGGTCGCTGTGAGCCTCCGGTCACGACGTCGTCATCGGGGACCCACAGCCTCGCCTCGTTCGGGGCATGTTCAGCAGCAGCTGACGGCTCACGCGGTTGAAACTGCTCTCAGCAGCCCCGCCGGGTCCCGCTCCCGGGGCACTCTCATGGCACGTGTGTTTGCAGGACCTCCTCGTCTCCCTGGCCTCCGTGTCACTGGAGCATTGGCCTGGAGCAAGCCGTTCAGTGTGGATCGCTCCGCCGCTGGGCAGCGGCCCCGGGAAGAGCTGTTAGTGGTCTCAGCGGGCGGAGCTTGGCTCACTGTGTGTTGGTCATTGTCACGTGTGGTGGTGATCACCAGGGCCACAAACAAAGCGGCAGTGAGCGTCCCCACGTGCACTCCTTTACGGACCTGCGCACACGGGGATGCACTCAGTGAGTCTTCCGGGTCATGGCTACGCATGATTTTAGTGTGAATCGACATTCCCTGTACGCCGTCCGGCAGGGCTGTGTCCGTCTGTGCCCCACAGCTGTGCGTGAAGTCCCGGGCCCCCCGCTTCCACCAGCCCTTGGCACTGTCTGGCGCTCCGACTGGGCCAGTCTGGCTTGTGTCCGAGTGGAGTCCGGTGGCTACTTTAATCTGGACCTCTCTGGTTAGTAACAGACTTAACTCTCTCTCCTGGGCCGGGTATCACCTTGGGTTTTCTCTTCTGAGCGTCTCCTGTCCCTATTCCTGGCGCATTTCTGTATTTGAATTCTCGTCCCTATTTATTCTTCACATTGGTCCCTTGTCGGTTTTAAAAATTAAAAACGTCACCCTTGAGGGAGCGACTCTACAGTAACCTTGTCCTGCAGCGAGCACAAAGCTAAGTTTGATATTATCAAATCTGCATTTTCTGTTTTGCTTTGAGCTTTGGGAATTTCTTCATTGAAACAGTTATCTTCGTTCTCGAGTCGTGGAAACCTGCTCCTCTAATGACGACAGATTTGCCTGTCTTCTGTGCGGCTGCGGCTTCAACTCCCAGCGGGGTTCTTTGGCTTCCCAGGGCTCCTCCTGGCTCACTGGGGCGCCAGGACTCTGTGCCTCTCTTCGTGACTCAGTTTCCCTGAAACCACAGGGGGCCATGGGGGTAACGCGGATGCCCAGGCAGGGTCAGGCACACAGCGATGTACCCGAGGGAGTTTACCGAGGTTGCCGACACCAGGGTGGGCCTGTCTCCTGGGGGGAGGGGGCAAGAGGGGATAAGGATGGAGACAGCCCCAGCCCGGTTCCCCCGTTTGTTTGTTTGTTTGTTTGTTTAAGATTTATTGGTTTATTTTAGAGAGAGAGCAGTTGTAATTTTAAAAGCGTGTTCAGGAAGATGCCTGTGAGAGGAGAATGAGAGCAAGGAGCCCTGTGTGTCCCCACGGGGTCCTTCCAGGAAGAGGCAGGAGAGCGCTGGCCCCTTGGAGGCCAGGAACAACCACGAGAAGGCCAGTGGGACTGGTGCAGAGGGGGTGTGGGACAACGTTGAGGTGAGGTCATGAAGGTAATGGGGACCAGACTGCGTGGGGACTTTCGGACTACTGTAGGGTCGGGTGGCTGCTCGGTGAGTGGAAACCACTGTCTTTGTGTGATGTCCTACCTGTGTTCTCACCGGGTCACTCTGGCTGCCATGCTGGGGAGGGAGAGGTCTGTAACCCTACACGAGTGGCCGTGATTGCCGGGACCAGAGGCATAGGTAGCTAGGGAGGTGGTAAGAAGAGGTCTTACTACGGGCATATTTGGAACTAGAGTCACCAGCATCTTCTGCAAGATTGGGTGTGGCTGTAGGGGGAGTTCCGTGCAGAAAGCTGAGTGAGGGGGGGTTTGAGGAAGGAAGGAATGACCCAGGTGCTGAGCGCGGTGGGGTTAGAGGAGGGACCGCCACAGTGAGCGGTGCCGAGCACAGCTCAGGCAGAAGGCTGAGTTCCAGAGCGCGGGGAGGAGAGAAGTTGGTGACCGTGGTCAGCAGAAGGGTGGACGGAGCGGAGACAGGCAGCAGGAGGCTGTCCGGGGCTCCTGTGAGTCTCAAGCGGGCAGATCGCGTCTCGGAAACATCGTGAACTTGCCCAGGGACACGTGGCTAGAGCCACCCTCAGGAGCCGGGTCCGTGACCCTGGCCATGGCCTCTGTGAGACCTTGTGCAGGTTTGCTCACTGTGAACGATCATTCTTTTGATTACGATTTTTGGGGTTTTTTGGTGGGGATTTTTACAAAGTGAGCTTGTCCCAGGCAAACTTACTTACCTGTCATTACGTCCCGAAATTTGTGAGCCCGTTAGTGTTTCTGCATGAAAGGTCGTAGCAGAGCGGGTGATATGACCGTCTACCAAACTGTCCCCCAGTCGGGCGCCCCCGATGTGCGCGAGGCTCACAGGTGACAGCTTCACACCACTTAAAATCCTGGTGCCACGGAGTTCAGCCCATTTTTCTTCTGAAGTTTTCATCTCTTCCTTGGGACTGCTCCTGCCCTGTGAGGGGGACGGGCATGGGTTCTGTGCCTTCACAGATGGCCACAGGCCTTGGGGATGGGTGGCCCCGTCGCCACCCGGGGGTCCGACTTGGGCCGGGGCAGGAGGGGGCTCCCCACCGCACGCTCTTGCAGACCACAGCTGGGTTGGCTCTTGCAGAAGAGGGGCCGGGGACAGAACCAGGGAGAAAATGAAGCAACTGGACGAGATTTCTGTACATTTCCAGGAGCAATAGAATGAGCCTCATTTCTAAATCGCAGTGAAGGGGCCTGTAGTGCTGCCTCTCGGACGGACTTGTCTCCGCGTGTCTTTCTACCCCACGCCCTGTGCGGATTCGCCCCGAACGGCCCCGAGGAAGCTGGATTGAAGCCGGGACAAGGCTGCGTTGCTGAGCTCTTCTCGGCCTGTTCTGTGCAGGCACCGGAGGCCCGAGGACGCCGCTGGGGACCCTGAGCACTGAACCGACGCCTGGGAATTTACGAGAACCGGCCGCATCACAGCGGCAGCAGCAGGGAAGGAGAATTTCTTCCTAATAACAGTATCTCAGGAAGGCAGAGGGAGAGATGAGCCGTCTTGGCTGCTGGACCTGGGAGTGTGTTTTCTTGGCAATAGCACCAGGAAATGCTTTCTCCTTGACTAAAACCCAAGTGTCGGGGATGTTTTCTCTCATAGCTTCAGGCCAGGCTGCTGATCTGTGGAGGTGGGCAGGTCACTCGTGTTCAAAGGGAATAACTCGGATCCCCCCCGCCGGTGGCATGGACTGCTTCGCATCTTGGATAGAATTTGAAAACTTAATGGGTGATAACAGTACAAGGGGTAAAACAAACCCGTTTATGTAGGTAGAAATATGAACATAGGTAATGCCCTGACATCTCTGTGTCGTCCTGGGCCTGGGGTCCTTCTTGATCTTGCAGTAAGTAGAAGCCTTTACCGTGAACTCCCGCTGTTTCCCACCTGCATTATTTCACCCGGGGTTGCTTAACTTTGAAAACCACTTATGGAAATCAGCAAATGTAATTAACATTGAGAAGCATCAGAGACTTTAGAAACTCGACAGAAATTTCCAGTGGAAAGTTTTTCAGAGGCTCATGGTTTTGCAATATTATCTGGGCCCCACAGGAATAGTCTAAGAAATGACGTCAGCCCATTTCGGAGGCATTTCACAGCAGTGGTATATTTACTCTTCTGCTAACCTCTTAACAGCAATTTTCAGCCATTTCTGCTCATTTCCAAGGGAGTTTCCATTTTTGAATTAAAAAAAGATGGCTTTGGAATGTCGCGTTGGAAAATGTAGGGGCGATTTTCTGGGTTTTGTGTAAATTGAAACATCGTGTGTTCCATAGCTCAGGCCTCGCGGGGCTTCCAGTCCTGAGGATCCTGTGCGAGTCCCGGGGAGGGCCGTGCTGGGTGCAAACCCGAGTGTGTCAGCGAAGCGTTTGTCTCCGCTGGTCTGCTTGCCGGCTCTTCGCGGTGATCCCCACCCCGGGTGGCTACAAGCCCCGTCTTCCTGGTAACTGCTGGTTTCGTGCTCAGAACCTGGGAGACACTCAGCTTGTGGGTTCCCTCGGCGTCGACTTTCCCGTGGGAATAACCCGTCCATGCCCAGGCCAGGCCAGCTCCCCTCCCTGAGGAGGCCAGGAGGCCCGACCCTCAGCAGATTGCCACCTGCGTCCCCTCCTGCGTGGTGGCTTCCCTCCAGTCTCCCTGCAGCTCTCCCTCTGAGTGGCCGGGTGGCTGCGGTGGCTTCCTCATTGGCTGGCCAGGTGAGTGGGGCTCCGGGCTTAGCTGTGAGCCTGGGACCGGATTCTGTTGGCCCAAACAGAACCACATTTGCATTCAAAGGACGTTCGTTTCTCTGCATCCTGTTACGGGAATATTCGTAGTCGTGAGAACCGGCTCCTGGCACACTTGGCTGCGGACCCCAGCGCTTTTTCTTAAGCCCACCTGCGGGCTTGCTTCTTGCCTCACCACCAGGGGAAGCCTCGTCTCTCGAATACCTCTGATTCTCTGTTTGAAGGATATTTAGTCAACGGCACGATGATTTCTGCATCTGTTTCTGGACATTCTTTTTTGTTGTTGTTGTTAAAACCTCAGTGACTTTGTACAGTCTTAGGACCAAAGGGACAGATTCAATACCCAGGATTTAAGAAGTGTGGTTAAACGAAATGACATAAAATTAATGTAGGTCTTGGAAAGTATTCTACTTGCTTTCATTTTGTCATTTTATATACATTATCATCTACTGTTTATCACTTGGTCACAGAGATCTATCGTTTTAATAAATAGTAACTAGCAGTTTAAAATGATGCTTACATATGAGCAAATTATTTTGTCTCTGTTAATAAGGCGGCTTGTCTCATTTTCTCTCCTTCTGATAAACAATGAGCCTGGACCCACTGGCTGAACTCTGATGTCATTTTGTCCAGGGAACTGGCTGGGTCACCGGCTGGCTGGCTGCACCAGAGAGACCATCCAGTGCTTCACGTCTCGCTCCCCTATTTGAGAGTCAGGGTCTGGATGGACTCCCCTCGGCAGGATGCCTGGAAACCACATCAGGCCACCAGCACAGAACAGCACCCAGTGGGGCCAGCGGCTGTACTGAGGGACCGCCCCTATCTACTTTTGTCGGGATGTCACCCTTTCCTGAGCACAGAACACCTTCCCAAGGGTCAGGGAGGAGGGGGCAGTGGGGGGCGGGGTGGGCAGGAAGGAATGAATGCCCCCCCTCCTCAATGCAAAAAAAAAAAAAAAAAAAGACTTTCCAAATTCCTAAACTGGGTCTTATCTTCACTTGGTTTACAGACTGTTTTTCTATTTTTTTTTCTTGCATGAATAAGTTAAAATAAAGAGTCACTACAACTAATTAAAAGTAACTCACTTTTCTTTTACTGTTTGCTGATGTCTGGGAAAGCATTTTCCAAAACATTTTCTGTAATTCCCCCCCGAGTTTTTGATATTACACACCTTTGAGGCCGTTGAATAATTACTCCTCCAAACCCTTCTTCTCTTACCAGTTGTAAACTGTTCACACAGCTAATAAGTCAAGAAAAAAAATATACTTAATGTGATTTCTCAAAATGTTAGGTTTTTTTGCAGTTACATAGTGGTTTAAAATTATATGAATAAATGTATACAGACCAGTATAAAGAAGCATACAATATGTTTAGTGTTTCAAAGTTAAAAATAAGGTGAATAAAATTAGATTTATTAAACCATGTTAACCATTCTTTTCCCTTTACTTTCTCTTCTCCTCCTTCCCTTTTCCTCTTAAATGTTTTAAATTTCTTTAAAAGTAGGCACACAGTTACATTATTCTAAAACTGCTGAGGACAATTTAGCAAAACCACGTACCGAAGTGCTAATGCTGGTAGGTTGCTTTCCTCGGCTTCTGCCTCCCACGGGGATGCGGGTCCCCGAGAGCCCAGAGTCTCTCAGTGTCATTGTCCTTTCTGGTGTCCCTACAACTTGGACCTCAATCTAACTGTTTTGTAGAGTGCAAGTTTTATTCCTTTCTGAGTCTTCCTGTTTGCCTTATGAATAGTCTGCAAGTTCAGAGCCATCCGAAGGCACATTTCCAGCACCTCTCACCCGTTTTCCTGGGACGGACGATCAAGGGAAGGGCGGTGACTAGAATTAGAAATGATCTCAAGTAGCAGGTGCGGCTCCCCAGACTCGTGAAGGGCATCTCATTTCCTGTAGTTTGCACGTGCCTCCCCCACTCGTTTCCCTCAAACATCTGAAGCCCACCCAGCCCCGGATTCAGCAGGTGCCGGCGTGGGGCTGGGCCTCCCCCATCCCTGCCCCCATCCCTGCCCCCATCCCTGCTCCCCCATCCCTGCTCCATCCCACGGGCCCAGGGCAGACACTGCCACCAGCTTGTCACGATCACCCGAAACCCCCCTGCACTCCTGCTGTACCACCCTCATTGCACCCGTGTGAGCTCGCATCTAGGCCTCGGATGTGTCACGGACTTTAACTCTTCCTAGAGCTCCTAAGGAGTCGGCTTGATTGGAACAGTCGTCCATTTTCCAGGATCTGAATGAGCTCGTGACATCAGTGGCTACCAGAACCGCTAGAAACCAAACAGGGACCTGGTTTCTATAGGGAGACCCCGTCGTCTCGTCGTCTCGGTGAAGCGCTGCTCAGCGAACCTCCCCTCCCCCGGGCAGGCTGAGGCGTCTTCTCAGCAGCGTGACAAGGAACCACCAGACCATGACTTTTAACGTTTGCATCCGAAAGTAAGCTTTATTACTTACAAGGGAGTATCTTCTAGCATTTAAAAACCGCAGATACTACAAAATAAAACTGTCCACCTCTTTGAAGCGTGGCCCCCCCCCCCGCCCCGCAGCCTGAACGCAGAGTGAGCTGATCCCATTTCCGAAACACGAGGGACGGTGCTTTTCTCTGAGCAGGCAGAATGTTTTTCTGAGTCCTCTTCTCCTCGAAGTGGGATCTCCACGCACCCTCCCCTCGGAATATTGTCCTAATGTGATGAACGTGGATCTTGGCAAAGAAAAAGTCTTATTCACCACCTGTACTCTTGCAGTCGACATCTGTGTGTCGGTTGATTTTTGGATTACTTGTAACCACAAGACTCTAGTGCTGGGTTTCTTTGGAATTATTCTTATAATGATTACTGGTGTCCAGTGGAGGAAAGTGTTTCTGAGCCTGGAAGATGATCACATGTGACGAGCACAGTGACCGGAGATTCAGAGCAGAAGAGAGGATGCCCCCCTCCGCCCCCGCCCTGGGGTCAGGCGCCCAGGGCCAGGCCACCGAGCGCTCGAGCGACCGTCCTGCTTCCGAGTTGGGAAGCTCGCTCCGGTCAGAGAGTTTGAAAGGTGGAGATGAAGAAAGACTCACTATCGTGACGCAACTTGGTTTTCAGAGCCCCACGCCCCAGCACCTTGCGCTTGTAGGAGATTATTCTGGAAGCGCCACCGGCTGCAGAGGGGAAGAGGCTGCCGTCGGATTTGGGAAAGCAAATGTCACGCACCTGTGGGACTTGCTAGAGGAGCTCAGTGCGACGAGCTTCTGGAGTTTCAGTCAGGAGCTCTGTGTGGCCCCCAGGTGTCTGTGCCCGCTGCTCCGAAAATGCACGGAGGGAGATTTGGGGGTGAGCGTGAGCCTCTGTTTTGGGAAGGGGAAGCCTCTGTTTTGCGAGGCTGTAGAGAAGGAGGGGGAGGGGAGTGGGAGGGAGGAGATCTTCCGTCTCCTTTAGGAAGGAGCCAGGGACCTGGACATTACATATAATTTGCTTTAAATGTATTTATGCCCGCGTGGCCCTGGGACCGTCTTTGCATGGATGCATACCCAGTCTGGGGAGCCCCGAGATGGGGGTCTCAGCTGGCTGCGGGGCCGGCAGACGGTAGGGTCTGAGCACAGCCCCTGGGAAAGCCGGGCAGGTAACTGCGCGCAGGTTGGCAGAGGTCGTCTGGGGTCTCGTGGGAGAAGTCCAGGAATGGCCTCCTTGGGCACCAGGGTCTCGGTCTTGCCCATATAAGCTCCTTTGGGTACTAACTAGTTATACCAGACTGGTCTGCATGTAGCGGTGAGGAGCTCATTCGCACATGCCCAGAGGTGTCGTGCGGGTGTCACGGTTTCAGCTTCTGCACGGTGGCTGACGTGGGTGAGTGGGAGGGGACATGTCACCCACCCCCCGCGGGCTTTCTGCCGCCCGCACCAGGACGCGCGAGCCGAGCAGAGCCCCGCGCTCTGCTCCCGACTCCGCAGACGTCTTGGGCCGATTAGGCCCGTGTCAGCGCCCCAAAGAACCTGGTGGCCGCGTTTCCCCGTTCTGCACTTACGGCCCATTTTACTGGGTGTGGGACCCGGACAGGAGCAGTGGGGCAGAGTCGAGCTCTCCCATCCCCCAGACTTCTGCTTCACCAACAGTTTGGTCTCACGCGGCTCACGAGGTCTGCTTGACGAGGAGGTTGATGACTCAGACGCTATTTTCCTTCTGCTGCTTTTCACTGTGCAGCGAAAAAATTAGGGATTCTTTTCACTCTTGCCTGTGTTCTACCCCGGTGCCCGGTTGATCACCCGGTCCTGGCGCTTGTAGGACCCACCGTGTGGCCCTTGCTGTCCCGCTCCGTCCCCCGCACGCTGGGAGGCAGGTGCTTGCCCCCTTTCCCCGGGAGGTTATCAGCCATTTCTGTACTTAAAACCCTTCAAGGGCTTCTCCACATTGAGATATATATATATATATATTTTTTTTTTTTTCTAAAATAAAATAATTCCATCATGCCACTGATGAAAAACACATCGTGTGTTTGAACGACACCCACATCCCATGGGAGCTCTACCCGGCCTGGGTCGCCCTCCGACGTGCAGGGACCGCGGCTGCCTCCCGCCCCCGGACCCTGAGCCTGCCGGGGAGGAGCCTGGGAACAGAGAGGCTCTGTGCCGTCTCCTCACGTTCCAAGTCCAGTGGCCTCTGAATCACACTGACAAAGGGCATCTGGGCAGCAGGCGAGAAAGATCTCACTTCCGAGCCCAGCACGCACGCGACATTGCTCAGTGACGAGGGACTCTGAGGGGTCATCAGAATGTGGGGCTTTCGCACCTCAGTTGGGGGTGGGGGCGAGGACGGGCTCCTGTGGGAGGAACAAATGCGTTTCTTCAGGGAAGATAAATAGTTGTTTTAGGAGACAGTGTGTGTGGCATTTGTCCGTCCAGGTGTGACTGGTCTCTCTGTCACGCCCAGAAGCCCCTCCCCCATGCCGCCCCCCAAGAGGGGATCCAGGGCCGGTTTATGCTTGGTCTCTCCCCAGGAAAGGAGCAGACTCCCGGCCGAGCTCATTTCTCAGTAGTTTCTGCTTTGGCTCTGACGAGCGATGCTGTGACAAGGATTCCTCCTGCGTCTGTTGAACGTCAGGGGTCTTTAGCTTGAAACCGTCTTTATACGAACCCTGGGGTTCCCAGTGGGTCCCCACACCACGGGTCACTGTTCCTATCCTCTGCCTTCCTTCATTTCCAGGCCAAGGGATGAGGCCAGCTGTGTCCTGGATCCACCTTGTCCTGCAGTCCTCCCTCCGCCCAGACACCTGCTCCTGTCTGCTGGGCCGTCCAGGCCAGAGCACGGGCTCTGGTGCAAACTCTCCCTGATTCCCCACGCCGCACCTGTGTGCACGCGCACTGTCACACGGGCTGTCAGTCTGTGAACGCCGAGCTCTCCCATAGAGGCCACGGTCCTTCGCCGCGTGTGAGGACCAGGAAAGCCTCCGTCTGCAATGGCCGCCTGCCATGTGTGGGGAAAGGGGAAGGGGGTCCCGAAACACTCGAGGAGGAGGAGGGCCAGGAAGGCTCCATGTTCCTCTGGCGTGCGGTGCTAATGGGAAATAGGGCTCAACGAGGGAGCCTGTGCGGGTCGCGGCTCTGTGATGCCCCACAGTCACGGTCAGTCTCCCCCGGGACCCACTTCAGCGTCTCGCGGGTCTAGGTTTTGGAGAAAAGCAACCGCGCGTGTGTATGTTTTGTGTTCCTTTAATTTGAGGACGAGGTTTCCCTTATTCTCCCCTATTATAATGATATTGTGGCTTTGCTAGAACAGCAAAGAAATAGGAACACACTTGAGATGTGCGGGTTCCCTTGAAATTAAGTCCGTCCGTCCCACGCGGGGGCTTCGTGAGCGTGAGACATCGACAGGCCAAGTCAAGGTGTTTTGTTTTTAAAATGAGTTCACATAACGTGTGTTTCTCTTCTTGCTGAAGTTAAAAGAAATGTATTGCATTATAAAAATGTGGAGAAACACAGAAAAGTATAAAGAGACATTGAAAGTCCCGTCTGTGTCAAGAAGCAGAGCTCCTCGCTCGTAGCCCAGCCTGCATTTCTTCATCCCGTGCCCTCACTTCCTGGGCTTTCTGTCCCCCTGCTGGGTGCTCACGCTCACACCTGTTTCGTCACCTGGAATCAGCTCCGTGTTCCATGCGTGTGCCCTGCCACGCACGCAGCCAGCTAGCACTGACTCCCACGCTTGTATGTTTTCTTTTTTCTTAAAAGATTTGTGCATTTATTTTAGAGAGAGAGAGAGAGGGCGTGAGTGTGAGCAGTGGGGGAGGGCCGAGGGAGAGGCAGAGAGAGCATCTCAGCAGACCCCCCGCTGAGCGCTGAGCCGGGTGTGGGGCTCCATCCCACGACCCTGCGATCATGACCTGAGCCGAAATCAAGAGTCCGAAACTCAGCTGATGGGGCCCCACCCACCGGGATGCTGTTTTCTTAACATTTTATAACTTCCCCTAAAATCCTTAAATGCTTTTAAGAACTGTAGCATTTTCCATCCTATAGTTATACCATGTTTTATTTGTACCAGTCTTTGCTGTTGTGTATTTGGGTAAGCATTCAATTTCTCACCATTATTAAATACCACTAATAAATGTCTACGTTCTTACGTCTTTATCTTCGGGTAAACGCCTAGCTACTGGGTCAAAAGACTGGATTTTTCTGTATAGAAACAGTTGGCATCTTGTGAGTCCGATGCAAAACAGTGTTCCTGGGCCTCGTCTGGGAAGCACATTTGATTTCCCGGTTTGAGTGTCTGTCTGGAAGGCGCGTGCGGGCAACATGCACAGTGAACGAGCGTTCCCGGCTGGATGTGGCTTACCCCAACACCAGTGCCTGTGTCCCGTCCTCTGCTGAGAAGCCGTGAGCCGGAGGGCTTGGAGGGGACCCTGGGAGGGCCGCTCTGGAAGCAAGGTGACTGGCAACTGGCCACAGTGGTCAAGAAAACAGGCCTCGGCATCTGCGAAACCACATCCCGCAGCGATGGCCGTGTGACGTTGGGGAGTGACCACGCTCTGCCGTGCTCCGCTGCTCAGGGGAGCACCGAGCTGGGGCCTGGAGGATACCCCATGGGACCAGCGCGCCTGGAGCGGGAGCTCGGCGGGCCTCGGACATCTCCCAGCGCGCTGCGTCCAGAAAGCAACTGCTTAGGAAAGACAAATGCTCTGGTACATCAAGAACCACCGCCCCGCAGACGGGAAGAGCAAACGCTGTGCTGTCCGCACAGCCTCTGACCTGGCGGTGAGGGGAGGGAGGCTCACGGAATCGGGGGGACCTGCCCGCTGGCATAAAGTGTGGCGATGCACGGGGGCTGGGGAGGCCCTGAGTCCCTTCCTTGGCTTTCTGGTCAGGGAGCGACTTTTCCATCAGGTTGGAAGGTGTGGGTACTGCAAGGATGGTTGGGGGGGTCTTGTGATTTCAGAATGGGAACTGTCTCCATGGACGAGAGGGCCGCGTGGCCAGGGTCCTCGGAAGACACAGACTAACAGAGGGTGTGTGCGCGTGTGTGTGCATGGGTGTGCGGGTGTAGACAGGTGCGTGCGCATGCATGGGTGTGTAGGTGTGGACAGCTGTGTGTGTGCGTGCACAGGTGTGCAAGTATGGACAGGTGTGTGTGTGCGGGTGTGCGGGTGTGGACAGGTGTGTGCACGTGTGTGGGCATGCGGATGTGGACAGGTGCGTGCAGGTGTGCAAGTATGGACAGGTGCGTGCACGTGTGCAGATGTGCAGGTGTGGACAGGTGTGCATGTGTCTATACACACACAGAGGGGCAGGATGTACCGTCAGGGACTGGCCCCCGTGGTCCGGGGCGCTGGTCAGCCTGAGCCAGGGAGGGCAGGCTGCTGGACGTACTGTGGTCTCGGGCCACCTTGAGGAGAAGCTCTTCCTTCCTGGAGAGCCTCAGTCTTTCCCCCGAAGGTCGTCCACTGGAGGATGTGGCCACCATAGCACAGAGGGCCATTTGCTTTACTCAAAGGCCACTGATATGAGGGTGAAGTGGGTCTAACCCTTCGCAGTGACACCCAGGCTGCTGCTGGGCCAGCACCTGTCCGATGGCCGGGCCAGATGGACACACATGTTAATTGTCCTGGAGACCGAAGGCCTGTCCTTGGCCAGGGCTGAGCACAGTCCCTGGAGCAGGGGTCTCCGTGTTCCATCTGGGGTAGAGGATGAAGCACTCTGCTGAGCAAATCAAAAATTAATTAGAATTTATGAAAACGTTTATAAATGTGTGCTCCTGTCCTTGCACGCATCTGGTGTGTGTGGTCACAGGGCTGAGCTGGGAAGGGGATGGTCCTCTCTCCTCGGAGCTAGGTGCCTCTCAGCTGTGTGTCGGGGTCCAAGGAGCCCTGCCCGTGCTCAGGAGGGTTTAGGGAGGTTGGCCCAGCTCCCTGGGCCTCAGAGTGAAGTCATGCTTCCTCCCGGGGCTCTAGCTGAGCTACAGTCTGACTACTGGGGCTTCTGAGCCCCTCTGGGGGCACAGCTGCGGCCGTGTTTCCCAATCTTGTGCGTGCATGTGTGTCTCGGTCACACCCAGCTCCTCCGTCTCTGGAACCTGCCAGGACCCCCAGCGGGCTGGAGTCTTGCTCCTAAAGATGCAGCCAGGGTGACCTCACAGCCCTGGGGACACCGGCCATGTGCAGAGATGGTTTTGGTGGTTGTAACTGGGACAGAGGTTCCTCTTGGCACTGGAGCCCAGGGCTGCTACTCAACACCGTGCATGTACCGGAGCCTCCCCCCCCGCCCAATAGAGGTGCCCGCTCCATGGGTCGGGAGTGCTGAGGTGGGGACCCAGGGCCCTGCACACTGGCTTCCAGGGAGAGCTGGCCCCTGGAACCTCTGAGCCAGCCTCAGGATCTGCCTCTCGTGCGGCGTCATCTGAGCTTCTGGCTCACAGCTCAGCTCTGCACTGAATCCCAGGATACCGTGTCCACGCCGCGTCTGCCCGGCCGGCTGATGACTCCCTGGCCGTCCACCAAGTGCCCGGCCAACCCCAGTAAGTACAGGGGCTTCCCAGGTGCCCCTGCTTCCATGTAAGGTCAGACAACACGTGCCAAGTGGTGGGGACGCGCCCCTCACACTAATATTGTCTCGGGCCCCTCACACTAATATCGTCTTGGCAATCCTGAAAGGCGCGGCGCAGTCATGGATAATTAGGAATGAAATGAAATTGGTTTCTGGTTTCTCCGGGAGAGTCTTTGGTAACGATCCGACTTGGTCTTAAACACGTCCTGGAGATGGGTTTTCTCTTCTTCGTGGTTTTCTCTTCTCTCGCTTACCTTTGGTGAGTGTGCAGCTCACGGTGTAAGATGGATTGTGTGTTACCGCCGCTAGGTTACTGGTAAGCCGTGTGGCACAGTAGCCCAGCAGCGGTTAACTCTGGGGGGAGTCCAGGGCCACGTGTAGGTTTCCAACAACATGGGGGTGGGCGTCGTTCAGGGGTCAAAGGTGCCCTTGCTTCACGCTCTGGTGTGTGGGTGTGTCTGCTCCACACCTGGGGCTCTGCCTTCTGATGTCACGCGCTGATTTATTTTCCAAAGGCCTGGCGCTCCCCAGTGCAGCAAGGAGGGAGGCGCGAATCGGCCCGGGGCTCTGCGGGAGGAGAGCTCTGACCCGCCGCCTTGCGTGCTGTTTCTTTAGAGGGAACTTCTGGTCCTCAGATGCTGGGAGAGGACGTCAGCGCTCCAGAAGGATTCGAGGACAGGAGTTACATGTCTAGCAGAGTCACACAACACACCTGAGTGGTTATGATTCACTTCCTTGGACTGTGACAGCCACACGCACCCCCGGATCCGTCGGTGGGACCCAGCCCGGCTGATTTGCAAAGCCATGTCAGGGGGGCTCCGTGTAGCCCGGTCTCTGGGCTGGGCACACATGTTCCACGGGTGTAGATGAAGACCGTCAGTGGCATGGCAAGTGCCCCCTGAAACAACCCCAGGAGCGTCTTCGATGTCCGGACTGGGCTCATATCTCAAGTTCAGGGGCTGCTGTGGTTTGAAGGCTCAGCGGACTTCGGAACGGGTTCCTTGGCTCTTCCAGGCTGGCCCACAAAGGCACGTGGCCTCGGTAGCTGTGCTCGTCGGCCGGCGCCACTGTGACAAGCACCACAGTTCCGGAGGCTGGACGTCGGGGCCCGGAGGTGGGCAGGCTCATGGCCGTCTTCTCTGCTTGGCTTGCCGACAGCAACGCCTGCTCCACACGTGGTCTGTGTGTGCTCCTGTACCCTGACCTCCTCTCCTTACAAGGACACCGGTCCCGTCGCATCGGGGCCCATGACACACGGCACCCCCTTTAACCCAATCGCCTCCGTGAAGACCCATCTCCAGGAGGGTCACTCTTTGAGGTCGTGGGCGTTCCGGCTTCAACATGTGAATTTTTGAGAGACACGGGTCAGCCCGTGTCAGTCCGTACCTGTAAGCGGTGGGTGTGTTCTTACTGTTCACGCGGATGGGATCAGAGTCCGTAGTCCCTCTTGAAACTTATTTTCAAAAAGCTCTTGATGCTGTTTCTGAGCTTTACTCGTGCTCATCACGCAGTTCTGGTCACTCACTTCGAGCCCTGTGTCGCGTTTCCTCTCCATTCTCCCACTTCCCACCTGAGGACCCAGTCTGGGGATTTCCGGTTTCTGTCCCTGGAAGCCGTGCTCCGCGGAGAACCTGTGCCTTCCCGTGAACGTGCTCTAGAGTTTGCTTCTTTGTGTAGGTACTGAAAAGTGACATCGGTGGCCGTAAGGCACGTGCGTTTCCGGCACTGACTTGGGATGGACATATCCATCTCCAAACGGGCTGGACCCATTTACCCTCCCTTCGGCGAGTCACCAGACGTCCTTTTTCCGGATGCTCACAACTCCCACTGAGATGCAGTTTGGCACCCTTCAGCTATTTTTTCAAAGGCTTATTTTTATTTATTTTCCGGGGCTGGGGCAGACCGAGAGGGAAAGAGAATCTTGGGCAGACTCTGTGCCTGACGCAGGGCTCGACCTCGGGGTCCAGGGATCACGACCTGAGCCGAGATCAAGAGTTGGACGGCACCGACCAGATGCTCCTCTTCCGCTATTTTTAGGAGCGAAGAATTTGCTTCTCTGAAGAGGATGAAAGCCCCTCCCCGCCTCTCTCTACTTTATGCATTAACCCTGACATGTCTCCGGTGCTGACTTTCGAGACACACGGGTTATGAGTATGTCCTTCTGGTCTGGGGCCTGTTTCGACCTTGTGGCGTCTTTTGTCATGCAAAGTATTTCTTATTTACATGTAGCCAAATCTATTGATTTTTAAAAAGATAATGTGTGGATTTTTTACTTGTTCGAAAAATCCTTTAATAGTTCAAGTAAAAATACAGTCTCCTGAATGTCCTTTTAACAGTTCTGTAGTTCAGCTTTTTCCCATCTTGGTCTGGGATCTGTTTTTGTCCGCAGTAGGAGGCTGGTCCGTCACTTGGCAGGAACCCCTCGTCTGTCCCTCAGCGTCCGGTCTGTCCTTCTCTGAGCTCTTGCGTGTGGGGATGGCCTCCGGGCTCTGCTGGGCTCCTCACACGGATGTGATCCCTCTGGCACTGCCGTGGGTGCTGACACCCGTCCGGTCGCGAGTGTCTCCTGCTTGTCCGTCTTCCAAACGGTGTTGGCTGCTTTTCAGCCCTCACTCTTTGACTTGAATCCCAGGAAAAAAGATTCCCGCTTGGGTTGATGATGGTCATTGCATAAAATGTATAGATACATTTGGGAAAAGTGACGACTTCTTCTCCTCCCCCTCCTCGCCCTCCACCTCCCCTCCTCCAATTAAGATTTCCATTCCGGAATGGGATATTTATTCTTACTTACTTTGATTTTCTTTTATTTCTTTCAATAAAGTTTTTCATATTTTCCATAAACTCCTTACAGACTTTCGTTCGATACACGCTTTATACTTCACAGGTTCTCTTTTTTTCTCTTTTCTTGTCTCTCTCCCTCTTCCTCCTTTTTGCAATTTTGAACGTCGTCTCTTCAAATGGTTTCCTGCTGGTGGACAAAAGCTCTGCTGACTTCTGCATATTACTGTCAGGTTCGGTGACCGTCACCGTCTCTGATTCACAGGAGTAAGTTGTCAGCCGGTTCGCTCCGATTTCACAGAGGATTAAACAGTCTCTGACCACCGTGTTTGTCTACATTTACTTCTACCACGTCTCTTTGGAGTTTGAAACTATTATTTTATGTTCTGTCCCGTGCCGCCTGCTGCTGTAGGAAGTCTGTGGTGCTGTTGGACCCTTCTCTGGCTCTGCTGGCTTCTCCTCAGGCCACATCTCAGGTTGCGAGATTCCGGGCTGAAGGTCACTTTGGAGCCTCGCCCCTTCCGTGCGGATCCCTGGCAGCTTGGCTGCGGGCCGTGTCCGCCCATGGGGCACTCTGGTGGGTCTGCGGCGGCTCAGGGGGATTCCCGGTGTGGAGGCAATATCCGTGTGGAACTCAGCATGACCCTCCCGTGACTATAAATCCACCCGGACTCGTGGGGTCATGGGGCCGGCATGTTCAACGATCGGGATGACTTAAAAAAACATATTTTACTGGAGCCCAGACCACGTGAGGAGAGTTTCCTGATTCTCACCCACGCAGTGGGTTGCTGTCCCAGCTGCCCCCTCCCCAGGCCGGCCGAGTGTCCCGGCTTCCCACGGCCGGCTCCGCGCCAGTCCCTCGCTCACGGGGCCGGGCTCTCCTTTCCTGTACCTGCGTGAGTGTGAAAACCTGCCACCAACAGCAAAATGACAAACAACCCGATTGGAAAAGGGCAGAGGACGTGGACAGACATTCCTCCAAGGAACCCACACAAGTAACCAAAAGCACGACGAATGATCACTGACCATTAGGGAAGTGCAGGCCAGACCCACAAGGAGGCACCATTTCACCCTCACTAAAATGACCAGAAGAAGAAGGAAGAGGAGGAGGAAGAGGAGGGGGAGGGGAGAAAAGAAAATGCCCAGTAACAAGTTCTGAGTGGGGAGCTCCGGACGCTGCGGGCGGGACTGTAAAGTGGCTTCCCTGCTCTGGAAGAATCCGGCGGTTCCCGAACCCTGATACCGTAACTCGCAACCCCACCGCGAGACCCAGGCCCACCTGGGCGAGCCCCGGACGCCCGCGCAGGCTGTGACAGCTCGGCTCGCAGCTGGTGGCGACGGGAAGAGCCGGGGCCCTGCCGGCCGGCGTTGGGCTGAGCGAGGAGCCGAGGGCCGCGCAGCCGTGAAAGGAACGAGGGACCCGTGTGTGCTGCCGCTGGACGAGCCTCGGAAACAGGACGCCGCGGGAGGGAAGCCGGACGCCCTCCGTGGTCTGGTTGGGTTTGCGGGAAGCTGCTCCGGAGCGGGAAGCGCAGGGAGGCTGCAGGGCTGGGGGGAGGAGGGCCGTGGGGGTGCGGGTGCAGACTCCTCAGGGGTCCCTGGTGGACGACGAAAATATTCAGTGTGGACCGCGGCCCGATGGCACAACAGTGACAATGTTTCCTGACGCTGCTCACCTCGAAATGGTTCGTTTTATCTTATGTGAAATTTGCCTCAATTAGAAAAATGGTTTTAAAAAATCAGACTTCAAAGACGACAGAAACTGCGAGGCCCCAGTTGGTGGGGGTCCAGCCCGTGGCCCGTGGCCTGTGTCCTTCAGTCCCTGTGGGTTCCCTGTCCTTCCTGCCACGCGGGCTGCTCATCGAGGGACGTTTTCCCGTGGTCTCTAAGTGTGCGTGGTGACATCCTCGTCACTGGATGTCCCTGACATTTGCTGGAAGTGCACGTGCTCTGCGTGGCCCTGTCTGTTTTACCACCGGGCTGACCCCTGAGCCCCGGGGAGGGGAAGGAGCTCGCAGCTGCAATCCGGAACCTTCTCCCGCTGGGACTAGGCACACGGCCTCCTGACTTGGTTCATCTAGAAAGACTCCAGCCCCGGCCCAGGACCCCAGTGGCTGGCCGGGCGGACTTCCCGTTGGTGCCGTCTCGTCGCCTCCACGACCCTCGGGGGAGGAGCCACCCAGACACAGCCGAGGGTCTCTGGGGCTTTAGGCTTCCAGCAGAGGAAGGGACACGGGGTTCTGGAGAACAGCCCTGACCGTTCGGGCTCTGTGGGACCTTCGTGCTTGGTCCCTGGGGGAGCACATCCATGGGGTCGCGCGGGTCAACGCCGTCCTCTCTGGCTGCGGAGCCCAGGCGGGGGGATTCACAGCAGCCGTCCCAGTGCACGTGGGGAGGAGGAGGAGCGCCGGGCTTTGGGAGGACGGCGGGGAGGATGGCTTTGGGAGGACGGCGGGGAGGATGGCGGGGCCACGGACACACACACACACACACACACACACACACACACACTCTCAAACAGCGGGGGCCAGTGTGGGGGGTGAGGGTGGGGGGAGAGTGTGTGCCAGAGCCACGTCCCATCACAGATATTTAAAAATCAATACTGCAGAGAAAAGGGTGCGTAAACCCGACATCTTCGATTAGACATTTGGGGAACTTCTGAACGTTCCGGAACAACAGAATCAACACTGATTTATGGCCCCATTGCCTACAGGAAACGGGATTCAGCCCCGGCCGGGCTCACCTTCCCGGGAAGCCGCGCTCCGCGGCGGACGGCTCTCTGGCGCCATCTGCTGTTCGTCCGTGGTGGTGCTGCCCCCTCCCGCGGAGGTGGGACCCCAGACAGAAACAGAGCAGTTAGGTCTCCTCCGGCACCTCTGGGGTCAACTTCCAAGTGATCGCAGACGCGAAACACAGATGCCAGCATTCGAGGGGCGAGATGTCTCTGAGGCCTGCTGAGCCACTCGGATTTGGGGAGCGCCTTCCTGCAAGGTGGCCGACATGGACAGGCTGCTGCATGCCCCGTGTCCAAAGCCTGTTGCCCCTTTCTCCCAACTTCCCCAGAGGCCAGGTGCTGCCCCAGCTGTGCAAACAGGGAAACCGAGGCCACAGCTAACTGCTAAGTCATCTGCCCCACGACTCGTGGCTGGAGGCAGCCAGGAGCCTGAGCCCTGCCTGTCTGTCTGTGCCTGGGGAGCCCCAGCCTGCCCCAAGACCACACGGTCAGCCCGGGCTCGGGCAGTAACTTAAAGCCACAGCAACATTCCAGGAAAACTAGGGTTTAAAGTGTTGAGCTTTCTCAGCATCCCAGGTGCTGGTTTCACCGAGGGAAGGATAGTGTGTATTCACTCTATCGCCTGCACGCCTGGCCAAGTGTGGCTTTGGAGGACGGTGCACAAAGTCTGCAGGGCACTCCGTTGTCTAGTAAACAGGGACTCTGGGAGCAAGCCAGAACCCTGTGCGCTATAGAGTTGGACTGTCCACTCTCCTCCCTGGAAGGTCAGTCTCTACAGACCCACTGAGTCACACGACGCTTGGCCATCCAGACTAGGGATCCCAAGCGCTGTGGGCACTACAGTGGGGACCTCTCACTTGTCCCGTGGCATGTGATTGCTTTCTAGAGCTTTCCAAAAATATTCAAGTCATGTTTTTTCCAGAATGGTTATTGACACTTTGTCTAGATATTTCTGATATTTTCTTTCAAGTTAACAAAGCACCAGCATATTTGCCCTGTCCGCTTATTTTAACAAGTCTGAGGAGTTTCCTCTTCATGGAACACACCTGGACTCCTGTCTGTGTGTGAGCTGCCTCATACCCTCGTCCCTCTAGTTTTTCCCTGGGGAGCTGACTGTGATGCTATTGAACTTGCACCAGGTGTGTTTTGACAAGAACGCAGTCACAGGGGTGTAACAGGAAGACAGAGGACGGGCCCGACTCCTTTTGCGATGGAAACCTGAATTGGCATCTTCCGGCTCGCCCTTCTCTCCCCTCCACCTGCCTTCTGTCTCCTTCCCTACCTGCCGTAATCACAGGTGCTCTGAGGGAGGAAGGTGGGACCTGCAGGGACGTCCTCTCCGCTCATCCTGGATTGAAATGGGGTAGGAAGGATGGGGATC
This sequence comes from Pteronura brasiliensis, assembly GCA_004024605.1. Lineage (NCBI taxonomy): Eukaryota > Metazoa > Chordata > Mammalia > Carnivora > Mustelidae > Pteronura > Pteronura brasiliensis. The sequence goes on along the minus strand of PJEN01003159.1, from coordinate 112,520 downwards.
AGCCCTTTTGGAGTTGAAAGACCCCCTGTTCTCTGCCCCCCCACATTTGGCTCAGGAGCTGAGCCTGGCGGCTAACGATGGAGTCGAGGGAATGGAGAAGAGTTGGGAGGAAGGGACATGAAGGGGTCTGCGGTTGGGGGTGGGGTGTGCACCTGCTGGATGGTTAATAGACCAGCATTTCATTTCTGTTTGACCTGATGCCCCCCCACTTACTTCGCTGACTCCTATTGGTGAACTGGGGGACCCAGAAAATGAAGGGGAAGGAGACTCCATGACTGTGACTAAGAGATCATGCAAATTCAGCATCTCAGCATCATAGACTTTCTAGGGAGATCCCCCAAACGTTGAACACTTGGTACTCACAGCCTCGGGGCTTCAAGCCAGCCCGGGCTGGGGGCACCGTGTGTGCTACGGCTCCCCCGTAGAAGGTGACCAGTTGGTGGGTCGGACATGGGCTTGGGTCGAGCAGCGGGTGAATGCATGATTCTATGGCCCTTTGGGGACTCGCCAATATGGCATTGATACCGCGTTAGACCTCACACTGTTTTTCAAGTTACAGAAACCACATCAAAGTGGCATAAGCACGATGGGCAATTTATCGGCCCCTGTGGTTGGAAAAGATAGTGCTTCTGGCGGGTTTGCATGCGAGGCCCGAACACGGACTGTCCCTCAGGGCCCAGGCAGGCGCGTTTCCCGGGCACGACAAGCAGACTCCAGGTGAAGCCGGCCGCTGGGACAGCCCGGGCCATGGCTCTCCTGGAGCCCTGGGCAGGCCTCACCTGTCGCGGGGTTCGTGCCGTCTCGGAGCAGACACTGTGCTCGGACAGCGACCAGGCCCGAGTCACGGCCCTGCCTGGGCGATGGGTGATCCCGGCAGGCTCAGGCTGTCCTGGGCTTCGCGGGACTGACTCCCCGTGGAAGGGAAGATGCCTTCTCCGTGAAGGGGGACGGGCCGCAGGGAGGAGAACCACAGTGTTTGCCGCCCCTGCCCTCTGCAGGCCCAGTGCCCTACGAGTATGTGTGCTGCTGAACGCTCCCCGCCCGGCTGGGGGACAGGAAGCAGGGACGCAGGGACAGGAGAGCGAGGACTCTCAACCTGGACCCCACGTTAGCAGCACCCGGAAGCACGGTCGGCCCTGACACAGCAGGATTCCGTCCCCGCACGGCCGATGGAGGTCGTCCGGGACTGCGCTGAGATGCAGGTGTTTCAGGGAGCTTCGGGGCACTCGGTCCAGCGACTGACTCATGGTTTCAGCTCAGGTTGTGATCTCAGGGTTGTGGGGTTGAGCCCCGTGTGGGGCTCTGCACTGGGCTTAGAATCTGCTTGAGATTCCCTCTGCCCGCCCCACTCTCTCTCCCATTCTCGTTCTTGTCTCTAACATAAATAAATAAATAAAATCTTTTTAAAAAAAAGGAAAAACGGTTCAGATGTTTCTAGCGTACACCGACCACGGAGAGGCAGGGCTATGGGGAAACCGAGGCTGTGGCAGGTGGGCTGCCAGCTGTGTGGTGGTGTAGGTTGAAGCTGAGAAAATTCATGGCCAGCAACGCAGAATTCTCTTGCGGCGGATGTCTTGGGCCTCTCTGTGGTCCGTGAGGGGGCGCGGGTCCCTGTGTGGTCATGAGCCGTGATCGCTCGTGAGGGCTGCAGGAGATTCGTTTAACATCTGGTTTCCTTCCACCCCTTATTTTGCAGCAGATATGAGCCAGGGAGCAGGGAACGGAAGGGAGAGGAGGGGAGAAAACAGAAAAGGGAAACTGAGACCCGTCGTTCGGGGGTGCAGAAGCACAACCAGCCTGGCTTTCTGTTTCCAAATTCCTAAAGCACTTTGCTAAGCAAGCTCTGCGGGCTGCTCAGACTCCTCTAGCCCGAGCGCGGTGCGGGGTGAGGCGGGGATGCTGGAAGTGGGTTTCTGGCTTGCACCCCATGATGGAACCCCGCCGGGCTGTCGCTAGCTGAGCACTCGTGTGCGCTCGGACCCCAAGCCCTCGCGGTCCCATAGCCGGAATGATTGCCTCCCAGGGAACCGAGAGCTGGCGGGTCACCTTAGGACGTCTGTCTCGTTCCGTTAGTGATAGCCCCTGCTAATTAAATATGTGTCTGGACTAGAAACCAGTGACTCTTTGGGGGTTTTTTTCGGTTGTTTTTTTGGGTTGAGTTTTGAGGTTGGTAATGGGAACATCATCACTTCCTTTGGCTGAATTGTAAAGTTGCACAAAAGTCTGCAAGTTCCTTTCTTCTGCTGTTTGCTTCGCGCTTCCTGGAAGATCGAGCGACTCTTCTACTTCTTTAGCACCATGTGGAGGTTAATGTTTAGAAGCAAAAAGCTCCCCGGCTTGGTGGGTGTCTCCCCGTCCTCACCACACAGCAGCTCGCCAGTGCCGTCCTGCGACTTACAGCACTTTCTCTTTCCTTTCTGCTTCGACAGGGCAAGTGGGACTCGGCCTTGCCTGAGACCAAGCCGGCGCCCGTGGAGGTAAGAGCTGCCGCGCTCGCTCGTCTCTCCGTGAGACTCTGAGCTCCAGTTTTAGGAGAATATCGCGTGTGACGTGTTCTTTCAGCTTCTTGGGTTCAGTCACTGCTCAGTCCAGCAGACTCGGTGGGGACGTGACCTCAGGTGGGTGGGGGTCCCACACAGTGAAGTTCAATTATGTGACGTTCTGGGTGAAGTAGAGACACGCCTGGGCTTGTGCAGTAACGTCTCTGTGCAGCAGGGGTCTGCCTTGCGCGCGAAGCCGGGACGGTCTCCTGCTCCCCCTGACGACGGCGCGTCCTCTTCCGAGTCTGTGACCCGCTGGGACTTCATATATGGGATTCCATGAGCATTATTCCTCCAACTCTATCACGCCTTTAAAATCAGCCGGAGCTTCCTGGCGAGAGAGCCCTCCGAAAGAGGTGGCCCTGGGGTGGGGGCTGGCCCTGAGCTGGGTCTGCCCGGAGTGGCGGGAGCCCTCTGGCCGCACGCAGAGGTCAGGTTCTCATCGGAAACTTTTCTGGGAATTGGGCCTCAAAGGGGTCGTTTTAGATGAAGGTAGGTTTCCTGCAGTATTTCGAGCGCCGTGTGGTTTGAGCAGTAACGTCACAAGTAAGAAGTTGGGTAAAGTGGTTTTATGGCTGTTTTGCTTCTCGTGGCTCCCGCGACGCCGCTCTGTGAGACGCCGTGCGCTCCGCAAAGCCGTGGCGCCTTCGCCCATCAGGCTGCATGTTCACAGCGGGCATGGCGGGAGCGGAACGAGGGGCCTGGGCCTTACGGGGGCCAGACAGGTCATTCGAAGCCTGGGTGCTGGTCAGGCTGGTTTGACGTCTCTGAGAGCGTCGGACCTCGTTCTGGTTCACACTGAACAAAATACACACCGAGACCCCTCTCGGCGTGTGGCAGCTTTCTGGGGTCCTGCTTCCCCGGCCTTGTTGAGGGGCTGGGCTGCCCTGTTGCGTGAGCAGGTCGGGGGCAGTGCACAGAAGCAACGGGCTTCCCAGCAGCAACTCCGTAGGGTGCAAGTCCCAGGGATGACAGAGAGTCCTGGCCCGTTCCAGGCGCCCGTGTCCCGGAAAAGGAAGCCCGTCTATGAACGGTCAGTCTCGCATCTGACCGCTGGCATCCTCGTGAGCGAGCTCACCACGGAACTGTACTCTCGTGCTTTTAGCATCCTTATGGTACTGCCGTCTGCATCCAGCAGACTTTTGTAAGGAGCTTAACGCTAAGAACCTGGTGGAGAAAAGGTTCTCTGTACCACCGTGTTCTGCCAGTTGGGGCTTCCGTAGTAGACGTGAATGTTGTGTCCATGCACTGAGGGTTGGTGATGGTGACTTACGGTCTGTAACATCTCGAGGCGGTTCTCGTCACTTTGGCTAAGTGGCTGGACAGGCGTGGCTGGACAGGCGTCTGAATGCCCGTTTGCTTTGCAGCCTCGTGCAGAGACACTCGAAATAAGGCATGTCGTGGTGGGAGGGAATGGCCCTTCTCCTCTCGTGAACTCTTTGCAGTCTGGTTTGTAACCTGTTCAAAGGAAAACCTGTTCCGCTCTCGTTGGGGATCCCTATCAGGGTTCTTGCTGGTGTGACAGGTGGGAGGGGTGCGCCCGGATGGTGCGGCATGGGGCGTAGGTGCGGGACTCTGGTGCTCACTCTGTTCTCAGGGTGGGAGCCCACCATGCAGCCGAGCCTCCCTGCCGGGTGAAGGTGTCCTCCTCCACGCCTACCCCAGAGACGCACTCGGGACCCCGTGTCACCTCGCAGTCCTCCTCAGAGGGACGGAAGACAGGGCGCGCAGGGGCCCTGGGGCAGGTGGTGGGGAAGGCGCATCAGACCTAGACCCCCCATGCGGCTGGTCACACGTCTCCATGGCCCACGCGGGCGCCCAGGGAAGGGTCCAGAACGGTGGTGGTGGCAGAGCAAGCCGCGACCAAGAAGGAACACGTCTGCAACCTCTGTGAGTGTTCCATCCCCCGCGAGTCATCAGGAGAGAGAGAAATGCACAGTCCCTTTCCTGCATTTAATCACCGGGCGTCCCTCCACCTTCAGCAGAAACCCAGCAAAGCATTTAGGGGCCGGTTCTCTGCTAGGAACGCCCTTGGATCGAGGTCACGCTTTGAACTTTCCCTTCAGGATAGTTGGAGAAAAAACAAACATTAACTTCGAGGAAAAATGTTGAACCCCAAATTTTAGCATATTTAGCTAGAGTCTAGTTCCCAACCAAAACCAGACAAGATTGAGAGCAAAACAAAACAAAACACCAAAAATGTCACAAGTCTTTTTCTTAAGTTCTAGGATCACAGGTGTCTTTTTTTTTTTTTTTTTTTTTTTGGTGAGATTTTCTGTAATTTTCAAAGAATTCTCTACTACTTATAAAATAATTATATTTGAAAAAATAATGAGCTAGGGCTCAAGTCATCCTAAAAGTATTAAAATGACTAGAATTGTTGGGTGGTGATAGATTATAGATGTCTTAGATTTAGTGACATATGGAAAACTCTAGGATCTTTGGCGATGTCACCAATTGAAGGTGTCGTTTCATGATATTTAGTGACAAATAGCACGAAGGAATTCAATTCAATTAACTGACAAGTCATTGCAATTTACTAATGCAGCCTGAAAGGGGTTGCTGCTGTAATCCGTATCCCAAGCAACCCAACGGGAGCTTTTGTTTGAATGTGTAATTCACCTCGTGACTTCCTCCTGTTGTCATCATAGCCACTAAGATAACGACCTCGGGTGAACCTCGAGAAGCAGGAAAGTCCCTGTGGCAGATGTGGGGGGACGGTGTCCGCAGAAGGACCTCTCATCACCGAGCACCCGCCACTCTCCCCAGCAACTTTGTGGGGCGACTTTTCCTTTACTCTTCCTGCGTTTCCCAGGAGGAAGGGAAGGTCAGAAGGCCAGAAGGAAGTTGCTCTGTCATGCAGCTGAAGGGGAGGCTCGGCCTCCTGCCTTTCGGACGCCTGGGATGCTCTTTACGTTGTTCTATGGATGCCGGCTCGACCTCTTACAGCCCAGGCTCAGGTTTGGGCTGAGATCTCTAAACCGTGGTCCCGGGGAGAAAAAAAAATAAAGAGCTACAGGACGTTATGGCTACCTTTTATGATCTACGAAAGGGTAAATGAAGCCGTTATTTCCTTATGACGGTGCGCTTATTTAAGCCTCCACACGGACGTGCCGGTGCTCGCCCCCGAGCTGTGGCTGCGTCTGGGGACCGGCCACACGGCCTCATGGCCGTGGAAAGTGTCAGAGCTGGGGGCAGTCGGGGAGGCGCTGTGGGCACACGCGGCAGCAGGTGGTCGTGGACGGGAGAGCCACTGCCCCAGCGAGCTGTCCAGGCGGGGTCACCTGCGGAACAGCGGCCCCGACAACGCCGAGCTTCTCCCAGCCCTGGATTCTCGCACACCTTTGGAAACACTACTTCTTCGTCTGGAGAGGTTACGGTCCTTACAGTGTTGGCCCGCAAGGGCCTCGACTGGTTTTTCCGCTGGAGGGGTTGTCCACGTTCCTGTCTCAGAGCGACACTACTCGTCCGATCCTGATTCTTCCTTTGGATATTTTCCTTCCTCAGCACAGGGCGACTTCTCTGTACCACCGTGTCAGCGGCCAGCAGCAGGGCCTTGCAGTGGGGTTAGGGAACGGCTGGACCAGAGGCCCCTAGAGCTGGGCGAGGGTCCTTTCCTTTCCCCACTTGGCTACTTGGTGACTATGACCTTGACCCAGGCTGTGTTACCTGCTGGGCCTCTGGACTGCAGGGAATTAGAGAAAAACCGTTGGATCTTTCAAGGACTTTGTTTTTCTTTCCCGTCTGCTCGGACACACACTGGTGCACCTGCAGATACAGAACGTGTGGTTCGAAAACATCTCACACGTCTGTGAAGGTGGAGATGTTTGCTGCCGTTGGCCGCCAGATTGCTTCTAGAAACACTTTCCCTCCCATTACTAGAAGCTGCCTGTTCGTGATGAAGGGTTTCTGCTGCATTTTTTAGCTCCTGTGCTGAGGGAAACCCATGGCACCCACGGGGGCAGAGTACAGTCCCCTCCTGACCTATGCACCTGCGAGTCATGGGCTGGCTCTCCTCTCGCCTCAGCCGCCCGGGAGAACCTCCTCTTCTCTCCTTCCCTCTCTGCCCCATAACGACCTAGTCTGGTGCTTCAGTTCTACCACAGCTGCTCTGCGAGAGCGCACAGGGACGACTGCAGCCTGCCCTCTTTCCTGGCCCATGGAAAGGAAGGACACGGCAAACACGTCGTGCTGTCTTGGGCCAGGCCTGGGCTGGTCTGTCTGATTCCATGGGGTCCCGAGAAATGGGACACCGGTACTAGGTTTTACAGGGGAAGACCCCCCACTGAGGCCCCACGGTCCACCTGACCGTGTCCGACAGAAACGTGAGCGGATGCTTTCTGTGGTCGTTCGTTTCTTGGGCGTAATTGTGCAAGCGTCTTCTTTCTGCCGGTGAGGCTGGACGCCCACGGTGACGACCTTAGCGGTCTCTTTAAGGCACTGGCCAACACACAGGGATCGCGGTGCTCAAAATTATGTCTTTTGAAAAAGTATTTGGAAGATGAATATGCCAGGACTGCCATGGAGCTCTACCACAGCGTGAAAGGCAATTGCTTGTCAGTCGCCATGACAACGTCCAGTCCACGGGCTCACATATACCTGCATTAAATTCCATTAGGAAGGGAAGGTCGCCAGCGCCCCTAGAATTACCATGGCTGCGGTTTAGCTAGAGACCAAAGACCCGATCCGTTTTGCTAATGTGTTTTCAAAAGCACCGAGTCTTCGGGAACTACTTCCTCATCCTCACGGGAGTGTGCGTTGAATCACGGTTGGGACCCTTGAGGTCCTGGTACAACCAGCCTGACAATTTGAGGGCCTCACTGTCCAGACCCTCTGCTCCCTGGTCCTCCCGCCCTGCCCCGCTCTGTGCTCATGCACACTGCCACCAGGTGAAGACAGGGAGGGAGACCTGCCGGTGAGTGCACTCTTTCAAATGCCCTGGGCGAAACCTGGGGTGCAGGAAAGAGGACCTTTCTGGCCGAGCTTCTTCCCAAGTTTTCTGCAGTGCACGTTAGCCTGGGCCGGCCCGTTTCCCGGGGAGGGCAGCGGGCTCGGTGTCTCCATTCGAAACAAGTTCCTCATCCTCACGCAGCCAGAGCACCGCCAAGCGTGACTGGGGTGCTGCTGAGATGACTCCTGGACAGCTCTCGGGATTTCTTCTTTTATAGGAGACCAGAGAGGTGCGCCCTTAGAAGCAGGTGTTGAAGCCTTTGATTTTATTCTGCCTGGAAAATAATCAAAGAAACTGTGACCCCAGACAAGCCCACGGTCCTTTCTCCGAAGGGCCACCCCCAGTGGTCACCCTCAGTGTCACCTGAGCTGTGAACCACCCTGCGTGAGAAAAGTTTCATTTTCAAGGTGTTACGTCTGTTTTAGCTAGAGAAAATGAACTTCCCGTGTGTATTCCCTGCAATTGTGATAATATTAGAACCTCAACAACCCTCCTTCCACCAACAAAAATTCGGTAAAAAATTCCAAGTTTCAGTCAAGCCTGGATACAATATTGTTTCACTAAAGCAAAGGATTATTAAAATAATCAAAATCTCCAGGAAGGATCACAGGAGCCCAGGTTTTAAGGAAAGTGTTTTATGTGGTCCTCCTTCGACGCTCCGAAAGACCGTGGAGGGGGTTCGACGCAGTGTGAACTTCTCTGTTAGGGGAAGGCCATGGAGCTAGAATGTGTTTCCAGCTTCCAAGGCTTTGAGAATCCCAGACTGACCTGCGCAGTGACTGTCTTGGCCCGAACGAAGAGATAAGAAATTTGGTGAGAGCAGGGAGAAGTCTCCTTTCTAGTAATTTTCCAATGTTAGTATTTTGTGCCAGCTCTCAAGACCAAAATGGAACAGAGATCTTTTTTTTTTTTTTTTTTAAGCGGGGGCACTTTTCTCTACTGTCATAATCTGGCCTATGAGTAAACCGCGCTTTATTCTCAAAGTGAGTAAGCTCAGGGGTATGATCGTTCGCTTAGAATGTGCTTGTTGTCTGTGGCTCCAGCATGGGGAAAGATGTGTGTAAAACAAGCCATGTAGGCACATGTTCTGAAAATCCCGTATTTCTAGGTTCCTAACAAAGTCTTTCCAGCGGGAGGTGTGATGAGTAAAGTCCTGTTTGAGAATGTGCCGCAGAAGGGCTGACCTGGTCATTACTCTTCCCGACGCTCTTACGTTGCTACTGATGTGTGTGTGCGTGTGCACAGACAGGACACGGGCAGGGATGGACGTGTGCAAGTCTGAGGTGTGTGTGTGTGTGTGTCTGCACGGATAGGACACAGGGATGGACGTGTGCGAGTCCGTTCTGCCATTCGAGGAAAGGGCCGTCTCGCGTGCGTTCTCCAGCGACAGTGCAGTGAAGGGAAAGGCGTCTGGTTGGAGCAGATTTCCTGGGACGACAACCACTTGCGAGCGGACGGTGGTGCAGCTCGTTCTGTTGGGTTGGGAACGACGTCTCCTGGAGCGTCTCGGTGTAGGGAGGAGATGGATGGGGCCATCCTAGGTCGGGGCAGTTTCTATCTCTTTCATCTTTAATTTTTTCTTTGTCTTGGATCCCTTCTCTCCACGCCCTACATTTTTTAAAAAAATTTTATTAATTTATTTGACACAGAGAGCGGGAGAGTGCCCAGCAGGCGCAGTGGCAGGCAGAGGGAGAGGGGGAAGCGGACTCTCTGAAGAGCAGGAAGCCCAGAGGTGGGGCTCGATCCCAGGACCCTGGGATCATGACTTGATCCAAAGGCGGATGCTTAACTGACTGAGCCACCCAGATGCCCCACACGCCCTACATTTTTATACCAACTTATTTCTACTCCTGCTTCCAAAACAATGACTTCTGTTATCTGTCAGCCAAAAGCTGATTGTCAGTGGATTTTCTGTGCTGCATCTTTAGATCTTAGGAGGAGAAGCCAATTATGCACTCACAAGAAGCTTTATTTATTTATTTTTTAAAGATTTTATTTATTTACTTGACAGACAGAGATCACAGGTAGGCAGAGAGGCAGGTAGAGAGAGAGAGGAGGAAGCAGGCTCCCCGCTGAGCAGAGAGCCCGACGCGGAACTCGATCCCAGGACCCTGAGACCATGACCTGAGCCGAAGGCAGAGGCTTAACCACGGAGCCACCCGGACGCCCCATCACAAGGAGCTTTAAAAACACCAGGGCTCTAGGTGCCACCCTGGCCTTGCTCCTTGCTCCCAGGTTTCGTGTGGAACCTCTCACACTTGTGGCACGGTGAGATAAGGCTCGGTGCTAGTGACGGACGGAAAGGTTGATCGTTCTGCAGGAAATAGGGTGCTCCGTTGTCACCAGGAAGGCAAAGCCGATCTTTCCATTGCCCAGAGAGGCCCCACGCCCAGTTAGCCGGCAAGAGTGCTCCGCTGAAGACGGAAAGTGTGTGCGGGCGTGAGGCGCCGGTGTCAGCTGGAGGGTGGGACAGTGAGTCACGTGATGCTCTCGCAGAGCCCTTGTCTGTTAGTGGACCCAGGGCCACCTGAAACAAGAAGTCACCGTTTTTATGTGCCTCTCCCCTGCCGGGTAGTGCGGCCATGCTGTGCTGGGGCGGGCTGCGAGGCGGGCTGTGCGTGGAGGGTCTCCCCGCCCGCCCCCTGCAGCACGGCCGACACTTTGGAACATTCGACTTCTTCCCCGTGAAGCCCCCGCTTTGATGGCTTTGGCGGATGTTGTGCGAAAGGCTGTGAGGGCTCAGCCGAGTCTGTGAGCTCCCCTGAGAGCAGGAGAGACGGCCCGGCTCCAAGCGATTCCCCTCCCGCTTTCCCCCTTCACTTGGGAGCCGGCCAGGCTCCTCGGGAACAGCCCCCCCCAGGGCGCCGTGCGGTGCGGGGAAGTGAGGGGGTCGAGCTGCCTGCGGAGGCGCCAGGCGGAGGGCGGCCGACCTGCAGGGTTGCCGACAGCGGCCGCAGCAGCTCGTGCAATGGCCCAGACACCCTGCAGGACCGGCCCCCCGGCTCCTGGGCGTGCTCGATGATCAGGATGCCCCACAGGAAGCTGCACAAACTCTTCCTCAGGAAGGTAAGCCTGCGACGGGGCGCTTGCACGGGGGCCCGGGGGCAGGGCTGACCGTGTGCTGCTGGGAAGTCCCTGCTGTCCTCTGTCTCCTGCAGGGAGGGCGGAGGTCAGAGCTGTTCTCTGGGGGCTGCTTGCGAGAGCAGGTCCGCATCTGCCCTCCCTCCTGCCCGAGGGTCGTCCCCGCCGATGGCTGCGCCGTCCTGCGCTCGCCGGGTTAGGGTCAGGCCCGGGCCGCAGGTGTGCGATGTCGGAAGCCCTGGGAGCGAGATGACGAGGCTGGCGCTGATTGAAACCGTTGCGGAAAGCAGAGGTTCTACGAGGAGTTCCCATTCGGCAGGCGGCCCTTACAGCCTTTCCTTTTTATAAAAAAATTTCCATCAGAGTAAAATGCCTATCCCAGAAAAATTTGCCATTTTCAAAATTGGCTGTTTTCACCCTTTCGCATTTTCGTCAACCATTTAAACCATTTCCGAGCGCCCCGTGGGCAGGGGTGTCTGGTGTCCGCCTCAGCCCCGCGGCTGCCCCCAGTGCCCTCTGCGGAGCGCCCCCAGCTTCCCCGATGGAGGCTCTGCCCCGCGAACACGCCGTCCCCACCGCTCGGCCCCGCGCTCGCCCGCTTGTACGTCCACTCACACACGCTGACCCCAAGCAGCGAGCCTGTGCCTCTCTGTACGGTCCGAGCCAGGCCACGTAGCCTCTAGTCTGTCTGTCTGTCTGTCCGTCGGATTTGCTGGAGAAACTGCTTTGAGCTGTAGCCCTTGGGGAGGAGGCTGTGAAATACAGACTTCCAGAAATCACCGGCACACCGACACGGTATGGGATTTGTGAGTCAATGCTTTTTTGAGAAAATCTGTGATTTTCCAAATTCATATATATATCTATTTTTATGCTAGACAAGAAATGTTCTGATTTCTCTTGTTTCGCTTTAGTAAATATCTTTAAATGGTTGTATGCTTGGTAGGCTGTTTCGTGGCTAACAAAAATGTTACTTGTAGATCCTAATGCATGAAGATATAATATGAAGACGAACTTGGGTTTCACTTTTAAAATCACTCCTGAAATACTATTTGTAGTGATTTTTTAAGCTGTTTCCGTCACTTTGGGGTTAAGTAACCTGAAGCATTAAGGAGATAAGGGGTGTGCCCTCCGTGCAGAAGTGCGGATGGATCTACACGCACAAGTTCACCCCGGACTTGTGTCCCCTCGCCCACCCCTGCCAGCCCACCGCCATCAACCCTGTGTCCTCTCGCGGCTGTTGGCACCATCGGCGTGAACGCGGAGGCTCTAGGAGTCCGTCCTCGCTGATTTGCCTCCTTTCCCCAAAGACATCAATAGAGTTAACAGTTCTAATCAAAATGAGATTAAAAAAACAAGTACGTGCATGTGGGGGTGGGGAGGAAATAAGGTAGGAAAAATGAATCTGAAGCTGGGTGTGAGGTGAGTGCCCAAACCGAGGGCAGGGGCTCCGCATGCTCGCAGATGGGGCACCGTGGGTATCCTTCTGAGACCGCCACCTCCCTGAGGAGTGGGACAGACACAGCCTGAACAAAAACAAGCAAAAACCCCAAACCAGGCATTCAGGTTAACGCATGTCTTTCTGTCCCTGAGCCCAGAGACCTTCCTAGAGAGGACAGCACGGGAAACGCGGGAGCAATGCCTTCTGCCGAGTGTACAGCGTTTTTAACCATGTTTTTTGTAATGCCCTGAATTGTAGGCTCGGGGGTAAGACCAATACACAAAACACAAAAGCACTTGAATCAGAAGTTGACCCCCGCAGTCCAGGCCGACAGCTGTCTGGAGATCTGACGTCATGAGGGATGTCGGAAGCCACGTGGACAGACCTGTGGACGTTGGACCTTCAGACGGTGCTCTGGAACTCTGGGGAGGGAGTCTGTGCGTTTCGTTAGGATGTGGCCTGAGTTTAGGTTCCTCGACAAGGACAGCGATACAGAGTTTCTATGCCGCAGGTTATAAGAAGGGGCTCACAGAATTGGGCCCTGGGAGGGGTTCTAGAAATCACAGAGTCTGCTACTCATTTTCCAGACGAGGAGACTGAGAGTCCCAGACATCGAAATGCCCAAGATCACGCAGACAGCGCATGGCAGAGCGGGGCCCTTCTCCTTGTGCCGTGATGGGCAGCTGTGTCGGGGGTCAGCACTGCCCCCAGAGAACTGGGATAGGACCCTGTCCACCCACGTCAACCATCCGTTACCTCCTGTATTTGACACTCTGACATCTGGGGAGGCTGACCCCAGAGTGACTGCCCCTCCCAGCGTGAGCCAGTTCCTAGAGACGGCAGATCGCTCCCCGGGAGTGCGCCTTTCACCTGCAAGCTGGTTCCTTCTGCGGGGCTCTCTCACTCTAAGCTACTAACCCCTCGCCCTCCTCACCCCGGAGAAGGTATCAGACAGTGAGCCCCCTGCCCTCTGTACCCCAGAGCAGGGACCAGATAACTTTGGGTAGCCTGACATCCCCGAGCCCACTGAAATCCTCCAAACTAGCCTGTCCTGAGCCTCCCAACCCTACCTCACCTGTTCCTCCCCATGGAAACCTCAGTAAAGGTCCCCCGTGCTCTCTGGCCCTGACTGACCCGGCTTCCCCTGTGGCTCTGCATGTCAGCTGTGCCCCCACCTCTTGGGGACGGGAGTCACAGACCGTCTTCCCAGTGGCAGCTGTCTCCTGCCCACTGGCCTTGCCATCCCCAAGGACTTATCCAGCCTGTATTGTACAGCAGTGTCCATTGTCTCTGGAACATTCAGTGCATGTGTTGTGTGGACTAAGACAGGTGAGATCCCGTCCCCGTGGCTGAGAGCGCGTGGCGGGTGGTTATGATGAAGCCAGCCAGGAGGGTGGGGCCCGGAGGCCACCTGGGCCCTGAGAGGGGGCGGGGACCACGTATGGCTGGGCGCCTGGGCTGTGGAGAATCAGCACGAGAGAGCATCGCACAGGAAGTTCACGGCACGAGCAAAGGCACGGTCCAGAACTGGGTCCTCACCCTGGTGTCGATTAACAGCGTCTGGTAAGAACGTGCGTTCAGGGAGCGGACCCCAAGTTTCCGGTTGTTGACCCCGGAGCCCACAGGCAGCTCATTCGTGGGTTCTCCCAGTCTCACGGACACTGAAGATGTTTACCAAGCACGCTGCGTGATAATAGTGATAACGTCATCATGATGTCCCACGAGCCCACGTCACCACGGGTCACGGGACCAGCCCGACTGTGACGCAGGTGAAAGGCGCTTCTCGCGGCAAGAAACTCGCACCAGAGTGTTTGATCTCTTTCCCTCTGGATCTGCTGCTAAACCGCGATGTGACTTTTTATTAAGCTCATCTGAACGGAAGTGTTCTTGTTTTTACAACGTGCCGTAACGTTAGAAACTTAGCTGTGGAAGAACAGGGATGGAGGTGACTTTTGTGTGTGTATAGGACATTTTGTGTCTGTAGGTCAAGATGAAACCGTCCAATAGCATTATCTGCAGCTACTCTGTAATCAGAAGTATAAGCAATAGGGGCACCTGGGTGGCTCAGTGGGTTAAAGCCTCTGCCTTCAGCTCCGGTCGTGATCCCAGGGTCCTGGGATCCAGCCCTGAGTCGGGCTCTCTGCTCAGCGGGGAGCCTGCTTCCTCCTCTCTCTCTGCCTGCCTCTCTGCCTGCGTGTGATCTCTGTCTGTCAAATAAATAAATAAAATCTTAAAAAAAAAAGAAGTATAAGCAATAAAGTTTTGACTTGTTAGAAACGAGCAGGGAGAAATATAATTACATTGTTTTAAAGACTGAAGCTTGAGAAGGGTTTCTGGCGCATTTGAGGGACACTTAGAAGACTGATAGAAGTGTCCAAAGGCAGTTCACATGGAGGGTTATGTAAAGATGCTGATCTAAAACGTACCGTTTCTTACAAACTGGTTGCAGGTCAAGGAGAGAGGAGAGAATGTTTCGGAAAGTATAATTCAGTAACCATTTGCCCATTTACTGATTCTCTTCTCATTTTAGGAACGAAAAATTCTGTTTAAAGGAAATTGATAACAGTGAAACCTCATAGAAATTGAGAAAAAGTCAGGTAAAATGTAAGCAGCTGGTGTCGTAGGAAAGAACAGGCAAGTCGTTCTGGGAACGACTGGGAATGACTGGGAACTGTCCCCCGTCTGATGTCTCGCTCTGGCTCACACAGTGAGGACAGCCTTGTGACTCCCCAGACCCCGTGATCCTCTCAGACCAGCAAAGCCACCAACCTGGGCTTCATTTCTCTGCTTGTCATAGACTCCTGACCCCCATGGCACATACTTATGTTTTATGGTGATGGTGCATGTGACAGATGACACTGCTTTTTAGGAATGAGTAGAGAGACCCAGGGGTCCGCCTCCCATCACGATGGCTGCGAGTGGAGAGAAAATGCCGAGACAGCCTCGCCTCCAGTGAGTATCAAGGCTGCTTAGGTTACAAAACACAACAGAGGTTTTTAGTGTCTTCCTGGGTCTTTACAGACCCAGTTTTCTGAAGTTGTGACCTCAGTTTGGTTAGTGAGAGGCTTAAGTCGCAGTGGGCAAAGAAAGTCAGGTCAGTACTGTGGCGATGCCGTGTCTTTGTTCTAAGGACGATGGTTCATCCGTTCCATGAGTATTTGGTTCGAGAGTGAGGCACCGGCTGGGTACCAGGGTCGCCACAGTGAGCAAGATGACCGGGTCTACCCTCTGACAGTCCCGCAGGACAGCTGGCCCTCTGCCTGTGGTGAATCGCGGGCTCCACATGGGACTAGGACACACTGAATGGCGCATCCAGGGAAACAGCGCCTTGTTCGCCCTCCTGTGGGAGGCACCCCCTGGGCGAGCTGCTCATGGCAAGCGGGTCACAGCCGCTTGGCTGCGAGCACCATCAGGACTGGAAGTGTCGAGCTCCCAGTGGAATGTGTGAGGCTCACTGCAAGGCTGGGGCCTGGGCCGTGGTGAACGTTTTCTCGTGAAAACGTCCCCGAGAGCGTCCATTCCCCTGGGTCCAGTTCTCACCAGGAAATGAGCCACCAGCACCAAACTGGAAGGATGGTGGTGGGAGGGACAGGCAGGGTGGAGGGGCACGAGCGGTGGCGTGGCAGGATTCGAACCTGCGTCCCTCTCTGAGGTTGGAACTACTCTGCAGGCTGTCTTTCCGTCTGACAAAGTGGGACAGCCCAAGGACGGGGTCTCCAAGGACCAGAAGCTTCCTCTGATAGAGTCACTCTGTGATAACCTTCTCTTACAAATGCATCGTTGGTCGTTGAATTGATTATTTAATGACCCATCATTTCGTTAGCCAGCGTCCTCTTCTGAGGTCAGCCGGTCCTTACAGTCTTACTAACGCATCAAGCTCTCTCTGTAAAGATTTCTTTCTCCTTATTCTGAGTTATTCCCCGGTTCTTGAATCAGAGGCTTTGTAACGAGTGCTGCTCCAGCTTTCCTCACGGCCTTGTGGGAGCGCAGATGTCTCTTGGGGCCCCTCTCCGTCGTGAACTTCCCGCCGAGCTCAGCTGCTAGCTGTAGGGGGCCGCCTGACCCCCCCGTTTGTGAGGCCGGCCCCTCCTGGAGGATAAATGCTACAAGCAAAATTGTTAGAAACGAAGTCTTTATTGAAAAAGAATAAACATTGATTTTTACAAAATTTCTAATAATTGCAAGTCAGCCAGGGATGAGTTTTTAAAGCAAGAATTTAAAAAAATTTTAACACACAGGTACAGAACTCCTGCCTTTTTGACTAGACAGGAAAAAGGTAGTGAATCGTAATGTTCACAAATCGGGTCCACCGCTACCGCTCTCTGCTCTTCAAGGTCCTTTTCTCGTGGAAAGACCAGCTTCCGCCTCTCAGGATCTTTGCTCCACTGCCTGTGAGCCGCAAACAGTCGTGACAAAGGGTGTTTGTCCTCGAGGTTCCCAGGGATCCATGCATTTGTCTGGCTTTGCAGGAAATCCCAATTTGCCCAAGTGCTAGAATCCGCTAGTGATATGACGTCCAGTCCAACTGGCTTGAGCAGAAGAAATGGAAGTGCCTGGGGCTCCCAGACTGGAGACTCGGGAACGCCGAGTCCGACACACCCCCTTCCTGCCAGGCTTCTTACCAGGGCAGGGTCCTCCCCAGGCGCTCCCGGGGTGCTGTTGCACGTCAGTGCACACCCCGTCCGGCAGGAGAGAGAGGTCTTGCCTCCACCCCTCTGTGTCTGTTGCCGGACACCAAGAGCGAGACGGGGGGGTGGACCCCCGGCAGACTCGGGATCTTCTGCAGGCCTCCCCTCTGAGGGTTACCAGCAGGTTCTCGGCTGTTGCCGCAGCAGCCATATGGCCCCCAGCACCCCTGCAGAAGAAGTCCTCCCCGTGATGCGTGCGGTTCCCGGCCCTGGAATTCATCGCATGCCTTAGCCTGCGAGACCCTCTGGAGTCCCCAGGCCAGTGGGCCGGCGTCCCGCGCCCCCTGAAGAACGACAGGCAGCTTCGAGCTCCCGCCTGTGAGGTTTCCAAGAAGCAGCATGGGGTTGACCCAACCCGCTGATGTGCAGAAAAGACCCCATAGTGTTTTTTTTTTTTTTTTGAGTTTCACATCTTGCTTTATTTAAGTCCATGCTCATGTATTTACATATTTAATGACTGTGTTATGATACAAACCATGTTTGTTGGATCTTTTAATACCTAAACAACGGCTGATTATTGAGCTAATAACTTTTAGTTTTAATTCCTTAGGATCAATATCCCAAAATCAAATAGCTAGGGCAAAGACTTGATTCAATACCAGAATTCCTCTTGAAAACCAAGTGGTTGCCAACTTCAGTTACAGTGTAACACCGAGCTAATGCAGAAAAGAAAAAGCCCTGGCAGATGGATAGGCAAACAATTCCCATTTATACTAAGAAAGTTAACCCCGTAGTGTCTTTTATCTTGGTCTGTCCCCACACACCTGAAAGGCTGCGGGCCCCTGGGGCTATGGGGCCGTTCAAGGTGATGTGCTCTGTGATTTGCTGAGCGGCGGGATGGGAGGCAGGGCCGTGCTCCCGGAGGACACGTCACACCTGAGTGCGGCCACTGCGGCCCCACCTCCTTTAAGGCAAATAGAATCTGTCCCCCAGGAGTTGGGCCTTTCTCTCCACATGTGATCGTAACCCCAGCTTTTGGGGACGCGCCCCCTGCCCAGGGGAGGGCTTGGATGTGTGGAACTTCGGCTCCCGTTGCTGGGAACCAGTGCCTCGCTTGGGTCACGGACCTGCCAGGCTTGAGCCTCACGACCCTCCTTCCTAGAGCCCGGGGATGAGGCTTCCATGGGACGGCCCCAGTGAGCGATGCTGTCCTCTGTCCCCGAGCGACACGCCAGGAACATAGCAGGTGGCTGCCCTCACACACTGATGGTCTAGGCTACCGGGAGGAGGACTCTGTGCTCTTGGGGACAGTGATGGGACAGAGAAGAGGAGCAGCACAGTCAGAAGAAGGAAGCCATGCTGGAAGCGTCCAGAGGAAGCACAAAGGAAGGAGCCAGGTGTCTGCAAGGACAGGAAGGGCCAGTGTGGGGCTCCGGGAGGGAGTGCGGGCGGGGAGGTCACGGGTGTGTGAGTGTGCACATGGGGAGGGGGACACAGGGCCTCAAAGTCCGTGGTGAGGACACGGTGAGTCCCAGGCCCACATCAGGCTGCCAAGAGGCAGCGGCAGAGCAGCCGGGACAGGAAGGTGGCCAGAGGGCGCGGAGCCCCGTGAGCCCAGCACGAGCCTGTCACGGAAGCCCGGGAAAGTCGGCGGTACCCGGACCAGCATCTGCAGCTGAAGACAGAAGTTCCAGGCCCGGCAGCTTGGACGGCCGTGGCAGGGACCCCATGAGTCCAGACCCCCCTCTAGCTCCCCGACACTGCTCCCTACACCAGCAGCACTTCTCCCACCAGTGTTCTAACTGCCCCCACCTGCCCTCACCCTGCACAGGTACCAGGTGGGAGGGCACTGCAGCCGCAGGCTTGGACGGGCCTGGCTGGAGTGGACCCTGGCCGAGGTCCGCGGCTCCTGGGGCGCGGCAAGGGTCAGGTGGGCTCCGGTGAGCTTACTTGTGTTTGAAGCAACGCACCCCAGCAGCACGGGTCCTAATCTCCGAGCCGGTGTGAGCTCGCGCCTGGGCGCCCAGCTGGGCGTCTGCACTGTGCTCGGTCATGTCCTTCAGGAGACCGTTGCCTGCGTGTAAGCGTGCCCGGGGATGGACGTCTGCCACGGCCGCGGTGGAACGTTCTCCGTGCTCATGCACAGGCGGGGACCTGACGGCCTCGAGAGGTCCTCGGCCCGCGTGTGTGACTGCCGCTGTCCGCAGACCCAGAGCCAGCAGCATCCCAGCCGTGGGTGTCCCGGCCTGAATGGGGATTGCGCTCGGAAGGCCAGTCTGTACCGGGTCGCACAGCAGGCTGGCCCCCAAGCTCAGGAGCGCCCGCGCCTTTGGCTCCTGGACCAAGGGCCTTCTTGTTCCCGCACACATCAGAGCCCTGTGCAGCTCGGAGATCACAGTCTGCTTTACCAAAATGACTGTCACAGGAAAGTTGTGGGGCCAGCGGTCCTGGTCCTAGTCGGCAGGACCAGAAGGAATGAGTGTCATTGGCCATGACGTGAACAATCATAGAGACCAAGGCCGACCATTGTGGCTCGAGGGACCGAGGGCTGGTGGGTCAGGTTACGCACTTACCGGGCAAGAGTAGCAGCGTCTTCACGTGCACTTTGACCTGGTGGCTCTCTCCAAATTAGCCTCTTATCTTCTGAGTCATTGTCGTAACAGGGGTTTTAACCTCCGTGCTTTGGTAGATGGTGTGAACAGTGACCCGCCACCGTGTTTTTGGCCAACTTGAGGTCACCGGGCCCACAGAGCCTCCGTGTCCACGCTCTCCGCCTGCGCGCTCAACAAACATGGGGAGCACCGGCCTCAGACCCAGTCCTGTGTGCCCCCAGATTCACGTGTGGGGAGTCCTGTCCCCAGGACCTCTGAGGGAGACCGTATCAGGGCCTTTACAGGGGGTTAAATGAGAATGCTGTCCCGCGGGGGGGCACTGACCCGTATGGCTGGTGTTTTCACAGGAAGAAGAAGTTAGGGCACAGACACACACAGGGGCCGGGCAGGTGCGGCCCAGGGAGCAGGCCCAGCGGGGAGGCCCGGCCCTGCCGACGCCGGATTGCAGACGTGGTCTCCAAGCAGGGGAGAACGAGCGTCTGCTGGGAGCAGCCCAGCCTGTGGGGTCTGTTCTCCGGCCCTCCTGATGCTACAGGGAGGGGCCTGAGAAGGAGGACCAGGAACCAGCCTTCCCGGCCAGATGGACGCCTGGCTCTTGCGGCTCTGGGGGGCAGGGTGCCTCCATGGGCTCTGGCTGCAGCCGCCACAGTCGTCACTGACTTCATCTGGGGACAGCTTCCTCGTCCTTCGGAAACGAGGGACAGAGAGCGGCCAGAATACAGCAGGAGGTGTGCTCCACGGCCACGTGCCCCCCGGGGTTCTGGCCTGTGCTCATCCACTGTGGGCCCTGCCGCCCCTCCCAGGGCTCATCCCTCTGGCGTCTGCCTGCGGCCACAGCGCCGAACAGCCCAGCATTGTTTATCCTCCTGCTTGTCGCCATAGAGGCCGTGCTGGGAAACGAGGAAAATGCCCGTGGGATCCTCGCTGCCCCAGGAGCCCTCCTCTGGCTGCACACTGCCCTCCCCAGCCTGGGGCGACGCACGGGCTATAGGTGTCAAGCCTCTGTGCGCTCACATCTGTGGCCACCATGGCCCATGAGCCACCTGTGGTCTGGCGGGCCAGGGGCTGCCCCGAGGCCTTCGCCTCCCCGGCCGAGGGTGAGCGGCCCCACTGCAGGCCTCAGGAGGTCACCACGTCGGCGGGGCCGGGTGTCCTCAGGGACCTGGAAAGGAGAACGCAGGTTAGTGGACAGCGTCGCACGAGGGCCACGGGCCTCGTGGGAGGAAGGGCCACACTGTGAGCTTCAGCATTCATGCCCAGACATGGGGGCGTGGACCCGCTGCCTGGAAACTCGGGCGTTCTGGGGAGGAGCAGACACAGAGACTCGCCCCCGCCACGGTGTGCTCGGGCCCCAGAGCCGACACTCGGCTTTGATGGGGAGGACGGGCCTTCTTGTCTGAGAAGGAAAATAGTCACAGCTCTGTGTCCCTCTAAGTCTCGCTGTTTCTTGCTCGAAGGGAGGTGGGGCTGTGCGTGCCTAGGAGCCCAGACCCATGGGACGTGGGCCGGTCTGTCATTTGGGCCACGTGAGTGTGGAAGGTAAGGAGGAGAAGGGAGAGAGGCCCCTCGCCGCGTCCGTACACTTGGTGGACGGCCGGGCCGGACGGACACAGACTGAAGCCCTGTGCACGTCCCCATGTAAAGGGGCCCTGGGGTGCAGGACAGGCCTATTGAGTGCTCTGTGGAGTCACGGCCGTTGTTAGAGCCAAGAGGGCCAAGCCTCAGCTGGGTGTCCAGCCGTGCGCGGCTGCACGTCTGCACGTCTGCACACCCGTTAGTTTACATCGTGGCTCCTTCAGAAGGGTGACAGGGCTAAGCCGCTGGGGCCTGGAACACGCTTGGACTGAGAGTTTCGCGCTGCCAGGCTGAGCCCTGGGGCTGCCGTCTCTCCAGGGAACTGTCCTGAGCACGTCCTCCCCATGCGATTGGGAGGGTCCTCGCCTGCGCCCGGCCCGGGGCACCTGCGACCCTGTAGACCTGGCTCCCATGGGCTGCCTCCCCGCGGGGGCGGCTCTGTCCTCATGTGGTGAGCACGCGGGGCAGCTTCCCTGGTGAGTCCTCTCCTGGGGCTGGCCATGCAGACCGCACAGCCGTCTCCACCAGCTGGTTGGGGACACTCTAGATCGCCGGCACCTGGGGCTCGCGAGCATTGCTAGAGAAATGGGCAGAAATAAAACAGAAGGCATTTGGGGGGCGGTGGAAACAGATCCTTCTTGCCCCATTTTTAGAATAGTTTTGGGGGAAATATATTAGCTTTTTAAATACCGGTTCTTTAGCTCCGTGTTAAATGTCTTGGGGAGCGTCCTGGCCTCCTGCCGGGAGGATGCTGTGGCCTTACTCCCGTGCCTTCAGCAGAGTGACTCCTGCTTCCTTCTGGAACTGTCCGGTTGTGCGTGTGTCCAGCCCCTCAGGGTCGGCGAAGGCACAACCTGGAACAAGAGTCACCCTTGTCCTGGCCCCCCTCCCCCCAGGGCCGGTGCAACGGTCAATGCAATTGTGACGGAGCCCCGCGGCTGGAGCTCACACTTGCTCACATTGTTAGATGGGCCTCATGATGAGGGAAACGTGCTTGGTGGAGGACCCTGCTGCATGCTGCGGAGGGGAAGAAAGTGTGGGTGCGACAGAGGGGAAGAAAGCACGTGGGAAGGGAGCAGAGGTGGGGGGTGACGGGGTGAGTGACGGAGGGAGCGCTTCCTGGTCAGGAGCTGCTGGCAAGGGCCGTCCCCTGCAAGCACATGGACCTGGGGTGCAGGGGGGGCAGGGCAGGAGACGCGTGGTTGACCCTCGCTGGCACACCAAGTGTGCATAGAAATGGTTCCTGAGCCAACGAGATTATTAACGGGGTAAGGATTCTAATTACCCTCATTCAAAGAAGCGGCGTGCATAGGGGCTGGGTTACCCACTCACGGGCCGGCTTCTGTTTATTTTTGTGCTCTTCCTCTTCCAGCTGGAAAAAAAAGTTAAATTTAGGAAAGTACAAAAGTACAAAAGGTGGTCACCATCCACCACCTAGACGCCACACTCGCGGGCGCACCGCGCTGGAAAGCGCCAACGTGTTGGGTCTGGATCGTGTGGAAACCAAGCGGTGTTCCCCTTTGCAAACCTCCGCCCCACCCACCACCCCCGTGCCCCCCACCTGCCACCATTTTGAATTCGGGGTGCGGGCCACATCTTCCCATTCTGGAGCACATTCCGGAGGGGAGAAGGAACACACACACTAACAGTACATAGAATCGAAGTCTTGTCTGCAGAATCACCGTGTCGGTATCGTTCTGGAACCTTCTTTTCCCCTTCAGTGCGCTACGGGGGTTCCTTTCCCTCCTTGCTCTTCTGCTGGACGTCCACACTCTCTCCGAGTTCTGGCGGCTAAATGAGGCTGCATGGCCTCCTGCTGTTTTGTGCGTAGATGTGGAACTGGGTCAGAAAGTGCATTTTAAATTATTAGATTATTGCCAATTACTGCTCAGATTTCTACTAAGTGGAAGGATGCTTGATGTTTTCAGACTTTTTAAACATTTTGCCAACCTCACGTGTGAGATATTTTAACCGACTGAGCCACCTGGGCGTCTCGGTGAGAGATTTTAACCAGCGTTTCTATGTTGCTGGTGAGGTCGGGCATTTATTGAAATTGTTGGCCATTTCGCTTTCTTTGTGAATTGTTTATTTACACCCTTTGTTTATTTTTCTATTAGGTTATCTGTTCTCCTTAATGATTCCCGATGTCCTTTACAAATTCTAGACATTAGTCCCTGGTCACACAGGCAGCAAGTACCTTCAAAGGGCCTGTTGTCCTTGTCTCCATGTGGGGCCTTTTATAATACGAAATATTTGAGCTTTTCAAGCCCATCAATATTTTTGTTAATTTTTTTGTTTGTTGCTTAAGAAGTTTTTTGTACCTAAAGGTCTCTTTTCCTTCTAATAGTGAATCATTATTTCCTTCTTGTACTGAATCTGGCTTGCTGTCCGGTGATTTTTTTTTTTTAAAGATTTTTTATTTATTTATTTGACAGAGAGAGATCACAAGTAGAGAGGCAGGCAGAGAGAGAGAGAGAGAGAGGGAAGCAGGCTCCCCGCTGGCAGAGAGCCCGATGCGGGACTCGATCCCAGGACCCTGAGATCATGACCTGAACCGAAGGCAGTGGCTTAACCCACGGAGCCACCCAGGCGCCCGCTGTCCAGTGATATTAAAACCAAATTCATTTTCTTCTAGAAAGACAGCTGTTCTCTCATCAGCTGAGCTGTCTTTGACTCGCTTCTCTCTTCTTCTCTGATGCGTCTATGTGTACATTTTATTGGTTTTAAATGTACATTTTAGGAGCTGTGAGCCCTTTAGCCTCAAGTAAAATGCACAGATTATTCAACTGAAAATTATTTTTGAAATAGGCGCTAAGACAACTCGTTCATTCTCACGGTTTTTCTCTTTTTTAAATTAATTAATTTTAAAATTATGTTCAGTTAGCCCCGTATAGCACATCACTAGTTTTTGACACAGTGTTTAATCTTTCATTACTTGCGTATCACACCCAGTGCCGAATCCATTCCCAACGATGCTAGGATTTGGTTGGATTGTTCCTCAGGGTGTAGCGGGTTGGGCATTGGATCTAGACCAGAGGGAGCTCAGCTCACAGCTTGCACTCTCCAAGGACTGGGTTCCTAGAAGATGTTTTAGGCCACCTTGCCCACGCCGGCTAGAATGTATGGTCCCTGATGGGGTTCCCGGCCCTGAGAGTAGAGCCTGGCCTTGGCAGGTGTTCTGTAAATACTTAGGGGATATGTAATTTTAAAGCGTGGCCTGTGGGAAACAAAGAAGGAGCTGGTGTCAGTGACACAAGGGGAAGTGACTGGTGTCAGTGACATGAGGGGAAGAACACAGTAAAAACAGGGTGTGCTTCCAAACGTGGCTATCTTGCGGAGAAGGGCTCTGGATACTGTGGGGCCAGTGGGGGGAAGCTGCGAGGAGACAGGTGTCTTCACAGGTGCTCCTCTCAGATTCACATCTGCCCAGGGGAGCGAGGGCTCGCCCAGTGGAAGCGCATTCTGGCCATTAGCTTGCACTGCCAGAGAGAGGGCTGCGTAGACGCGTGACTGTCCCTGTGGCGGTGGGGGACCTTGACCTGAGGCTCCTGCTTCTGGGACAACAGGCTCTTCCCCGTCCTTTCTGGAGTTGGCAGCGTCTGCAGCACAGCGTTTCAGTCACCTGACTCGGCACAGGTGAGGCCGCAGCAAATGAAACCGATGGACTCCAGTCTGGTCCCAACGGCGGGACACAGAGTGTTTCCACTCAGGTTCAGGGTTATTCAAGGGGTTCATTTGGAGATCCTTAAATCTAGCGGATTTCTTGGAGTTCACACTTGTAAGTTTCTCTGCTTCAAGTTTTTGCATTATAGCTTTAAGTGACTTGCAGATTTAGAACTGTTTAAAAATGGAATAGCACCGTGCAAAATATCAAGGAAAAGAGGAAATGTGAAAATCGTTGAAGACATGAGTTTAGACAAGTTAAATGTGAATGACTCACTGCAGATGCTAAGTTTGTCATGAGTTTTATAAATATCTGCTAACTCTTATAAATTTTATTTCTGATGTTAGGGTGTTTTTCCCCCTCTCTCTGCTTAAAAATAACTCCTGACTTTTTCCTACGGTCCACGTCGAAGCAACATTGCTGGTATGTGTACGAGATAGTTCACGTTTCCAAACCTGTGTGTGTTTTTGCAAATGTTTTTCTTACAAATATACAAACTGATGTTTCTGGGCAAACCTGCTATGTGAAGCTCAAAACGCCTCCTGAGACCCACTCGCAGGAAAGGGATGGAAACTCTGAATGTCTTCCGATATTTTCTCGGGGGCGGGTCCCCTTGCTGGAATCAAAAATTTCTCTTGTAAAAGCAAACTTTCCTTCTGAAACTCCATGGGTTAGGGTCTCCCCCATTCTGTGTGAAAGTTTGCTATCTCTAGGGTAGGTCTCATTTTATCCAATTACGCATTTTTTTTTTAACTCAAGAAAGCCATATTCTCTTCATTTGTAAAATGGGACCCATACTGGTAACCACTTCCAGGGCTACAAGGACGATGGAATTAGTCAAACGTGAAAGACCATTAAATGTGCCACATGTAAGGTAGCCCCAGGCTCCAGGGCACGAGGAAAGACCTCATGTCAGCAGGTGTAGGTGCTGGTCTCTAACCATGAAGGCAGGTCCCCGTGGGTCCAAGGGCTGCCTTGGTGTTCACGCAGCACAGTCCCTGCTCTGCTCTTGAATGACCTTGGCATCTGGCCGTTCTGTTCTCCTGCACCTGTCCCTCCTCTGTCTTCCTCCAAAGCCAAGGTTCCCAGCTGCGGTGCTCTGCTGTCTTCTAGCAGTAATACAAGACATGTGCCTGAGGGACTAAGCCAGGGAATTTTCTGGAAGCATTTCTGAAATGTGGGTAGGCTTCCTCCCCGAAGAGTAGCTTTTAATTGTTCAGTTATAACTTCCCTTTCTGTCCTTTAATTCATAATGTGACTATTTCTACTGCTACTAGTAATAAGCTGGAGATGATCTACGCATGCATTAATGCAGGAGTAGAATATTCAAAAATGACACAGACACTCAACTGTTAACTGGTAGGGGAAAGGCCGCATGTATAAAATGCCAGCGGTAGAGTGTGAGGCAGTGGTATAGCAGAAACCATGTCTTAATTAAAGACGAGTATGTACGTACTATACATATGCGTAAATTTCTGGGATAGGAAAGACCGTGTCAACAGTGAGTTCTCTGTGAGTGACTACAATGTTTATTTTACTTCAGTGTGCATCCAAGGGGCTTCGAGGTCCATATGGGGTTCATCTAAACTGGGGATACCCAGTATTTCTGGTTACGCTAATTGCCACGTGCTTCCCGCCCCAACTTTTCCAAGAGCAGAGGCGTCTCTTTCATCTCTAAGCTAACTCAGCTGGTATTGGAACTCTTCTTGTGTGCATAGCCACGCTGGGGCTGGAAGCATGGGGACGATCGCCTCAGGTGACTCCTCATGTAGCCAGGACCACCGGCTCTAAACTCAGCAGTAGGAGCAGAAGGGGGAAGTCGGGGGTGGCAAGAGGAGAAGACAGATACACGTGTGTGCAAAACAGAGGAAGGAGCATTATTACTTCCAGAAGGGGTGTGGGTAGATCAACACATCTCCAGGGGAAGAAAATTTGGACAATAAAATCAAAGATAGGCATATTCATTGTCTGTTGGTGTAACGGATTTTTCTAAAACTGAGTGCCTTTAAATGACACATGTCCATTATTTCAAGTTTCCATGGGCCAAGAATGTGGATCCCAAGCTCCAGGGTCACCACAAGCTGCGGTGTGGGTGTTGGCCATGTCTGGGCTCATCTGAAGACTCGACTGGGGAAGGACCCACTTCCAAGCCCTCGGTTGTGGGCTGTTAGACTCGACTGGGGAAGGACCCACTTCCAGGCCCCTGGTTGTGGGCTGTTAGACTCGACTGGGGAAGGACCCGCTTCCAGGCCCTCGGTTGTGGGCTGTTAGACTCGACTGGGGAAGGACCCACTTCCAGGCTCTCGGTTGTGGCTGTTAGACCACAGGCCTCGTTCCTCACTGGTTGTTAGTTGGAAGCTGTGGCAGTTCCTTGACATTCCAGTCTCTGCAGCCCAGCAGCTAGCTTTGTCCATGCACGCGAGCAGAGGAAGCCATAGATTGCCAGCAAGTCAGAAGTTATGATCTCTCAACACCTGATTGTGCAAGTGACAACCCATCGTTGTTGCCATATTCTGTGGGTTTGAAGCAAGATAGTAGGGCCAGCCCACACTCGAGGAGGGGGATGGGCCAAGTGGAAAGATAGCAGGAGGTGTGTTCATTTTGGGGCACCCCAAAGGCTGCCTACCGCATGGGGTTGTATGTGTAGATGTTGGGGTGGGGGAACGTACCCGGGAGGAGCTGAGCAAAAGCAAGGAGCAGTGAGTGAAACCGTGATCTTAAGATCCTAATTTTACAACTCTGACCCTCCTCATTGTCCTAAGAAAGCACCTTCCTTTCTGGTACTTTGCTTTTCCTTTCTCAGAACGTAAGGACAGATGCTCTCAACGTTGAGGTCATTATGTAAAGGGACTAATGCTGAACTCCTGGTAACATTAAAGTCATGGGGTCACAGCCTCTCTGCCCTGAGATGTTCCTGGAGAGTTTTCCATGCCCAGATACAGTGTCTTTCAAGTTCACGACTGTGAGTGGGTCCTTTACATCAGGACGCAGACCAGGGTCAGGAGTTCTCTGGGGGACCAGCCTGGTGCTGGTGACCATGGCTGGGACAAGCCCCTCACTTAGTTTCTGTCTCAGTAGCTTAGAGGAGCAGAAGTTTCCTATGGGAGAAGAAATTATAGACAAGAAGTCTAGAATTCTCTTTAATGCATGTGTTGTGTCCTGTGTCTCATTTATGGAGCCCTCTGCGCCTGCGTGATGCTGAGTATAGGGTCTGAGGTCTGAGCCCTTTCATGAGGCATCTGGATACGCGTGCTCAGGAAGCTAAGGGGGTTAATGAAGCAGTTTCTGGGGTAAAGAGCAAACTGTAGGTACATAACCACTGACTACACCAGGCTGCGGCTGGCAGGGCCAAGCATGATTTACTAGATAATGGGAACCTGACAGCTTTGAAGACCTATTTGCTTCTACATAATTGGAGAAGTACAACCCCTCCTCTGTAGACTGAGCACAGCGTGATCGCTATTCGCCAAGTGAGAAGAAATGACCTGAGAGTTTTATATCTTAGGATTTCAGATAAATGCAACACCCAGAACCTTCCTTGATGTAGGTGGCAAAGCATGTCACAGCTTTCTGTGATCTACCCTTTTTCCTCTGAACACACGCAGGGCTGGGAGCTCTGCCGCCTCCCCCTCCCCCTGCTCCCCTCTCCTGTCTTCTCTCCTCAGGCAGTCATGTTTCTGGGAGGACAGGTCTTCAGGAATTTTCCAAGTCTGTCAAATCTGCCAAGAGAGAGTTTTCATTTCCTCTTGCCATTATGGCGCTGTCAGCTCGGCTGTGGTTTACAAACTTCATACCTGGAAGAAGAAGGTGTCTCCTTCTCCCTGTGAGATTCCCAGTCCCAGGCAGCCACCCGCCCCTTCCCGCTCCCAACCAGACTGGTGATCCACAGACGCTGTGAAGGGAGTCTGGTGGGGATGACCCCGAGTCTCCAAGTCTCCGAGAAACCAGGTTGCTGTGTTGGCAGGATAAGCAGCGGGTTTTAAAGAGGTTTTAGACCTTCGCAGATTTAGGAGTGGATTTTTTTTCCCCCCTGTGACTAGGGACACTTTCTGAGTGAACTTGACTTTCCCCACCGCAAGCAACCTTGATATCTTGTGCCTCACTCTTGAGTTGGGGAAAAATTTACTGGAGACATGAAAGGAAGTCAAAGAAAAGGACAGAGAAACAACAGATCCAACCTGCCGGTTCCGCTGAAATGCAAATGGCGTGGATGGGGACAGAGGGGCGTGTCAGAAATGCCATCCTCACCTGGAAGTCCCCTGAGAACGGTGTGTGCCCCGTGAAGACGTGAGAATATCTCAGCAGAGGCTTTCAAGTAAGATTCAAGACACGGGGCAGAGCGACCCGGTAGACTGAGTCTGTTTTAAGACAAACCACTTCAGCCGTATCTTGTAAGACTGACATACAAGTGCTCCGTGAGCCTCCAGAATTTTCTAATGGAGAAAGAGAGTTGGCGTCACACGCGTAGATTTCACTCCCGAGTCACTGGCACGCGTGTGGTCTTACTTCCGAGAACAGCAGCCGGATACACGGTTGTTCTGCGTTTGTTGACAGGTCTGATGGTCAGGAATCCACGCGGAGAAGGGAAGTGACAAGCGGGTCAGTGTCCCACCGGCTTCGGCTCTGCGGTGGGGGCCCCTCCCCTCCGTCAGCGTGCTCTGAGACACGGCCGAAAGGTCCTTGGGAAGGACCATCGTAAGGACGCGATGTGTGTAAAGATGATCTAGATGTGACCTCTGCGTCCCTTCCCGTCCTGAGACTTCTGTGCAGAAATGGCAGAACTTCTCCTTGTTAAAAATGATGAAAACTTCACTCAAAATACCCTAAAAACCCAGTGGGCGCAGTACGGGCTGATACAGATATCACCTCCTTATAAAATGCGGTCTTTCAGCACGATTTTATCCAGTTTCCGGGAGGCTCCCGCACGGCACTTTCCTTAGAGCCCTGGTCATGTCGTGACCGCAAGTGCGTACTCCCACCCACCCTCCTGTGTGCCCCACTCCCCGGCCCTGAGAACCACCATTGTGTTCTCTCTTTTGGGGAGTTTGGCTTTTTTTATATTCCGCACATGAGGTGTAGCAGGTGGTGTTTGTCTTTCAGCGTCTGACTTACTTCGTTTAGCTGAATGCCCTCAACGCCCACTGTGCTGTCACAAATGACAGGGTTTCCTTCTCTCTCGTGACTGAACGATACTCCGTTCTACTCTGTGTGTGTGTACGTGTGCGTGTGTGTGTGCGTGTGTGTCTGCATGTGTGCGTGTGTGATACCGTCTTCATCCACTCGTCCACTGATGGACACTCAGGGTGTCTCCTGTCTTGGCTCTTGTAGATGATGCTGCAGGGAGCGTGGCGGGGGGTGTCTTTGAGATCCTGTGTTCACATCCTTTGGATACAAACTCAGAGGTGTGATCCGTGGATCATAGGGTGGTTGCTTTTTTTTTTTTTTTTTTTTTGAGGAAATTCCATACTATTTTCCACAGTGGCCGGACCCACTTACATTCCCACCAGCAGTGCATGTGGGTTTCCTTTGCTCTCTATCCTCGCCACCATCTGTGGTCTCTTGTCCTAACAGGGGTGAGGAGGTATCTCGTTGTGGTTTCGGTTTGAGTGGCGTTGAGCCCCTTTCACCTCCCTGTTGGCCATCTGCGTGCCTTCTTTGGAAAAATGTTCAGTTCCTCTGCCCATTTTCAAACTGGCCTGCTTAGTTTTTGTTGTGGTTGGATTGTATGAGCTCCTTATGTCTGGAGATGAGCCTCTTACCACTTTACAGATGTTTTTCTCCTATTCCATAGCTTGCCTTTCCTTGTGTCAAGGATTTCTTCGGCCGTGCAGAAACATTTTAGTTTGCTGTCGTTCCCCTTACTAAGTTTTGCTTTTGTTGCTTGTGCCTTTGGTATCAGAAACTCTTTACTGAGACCAGTGTCAAGGAGCTCTTCCCGCATCCTCTCAGGAGTTTTATAGTTTTGGTTCTTCTTCACATCTCTAATCCTGTTCGAATTATTTTTTTAATGGTGTAAGGTAGGGCTCTAGTTTCATTCTTCTGCGTGTGGATACCCTGTGTTCCCAGCAGCATTTGTGAAGAGACTGTCCTTTCCATTTGTTGTGTCTGGAAGAGCTAATCTTGTCTTCAGTTTACTCTTAATTTTAGTTAGTGCAGCAGCAAGACAGTGACTTTGGGTATCAAGCAAGCACTGCGTTCGTACGACGTCTTAGCCGCCCCGGGCAGGCCTCAGCAGGAAGAAGAATCTGCAGCTGTCCTCCATCAAGTCAAATACTTAGGGAATGAAACATCTCACAAAGTTAGTCAGGCTCACCGTTATGTATTTTATGTCTGTATTAGAAAATCCAGCATCTCTTTTTAAAGTGGAAAGCTTTTTCTTTATAATAGCAGTGTCATCTTGTAAGTGTGCAGGCAGACCCTGCCCAGGGACAGAGAACTGGTTCTCTCTGATGTCAGCTAGCGTGGGTCCTGCTTGGTCATGATCTGGTTCACCAAGACTAATGGTGAACCTGACGGTTTATCGAGGTCGGGGTGTTTGTCTTGGAGCAACGGGGCGGCTGAGAATGGCAAAATGGCTGAAAAGCGACAGGGAAGCTGCTAGAAAGAGTCAGTTTGGCTGAACTTCCGTTTCTGAGTATTTGGAGGTTGAGTAGCACTATCCCCGGATTTCACATGTTGGGAAAAGCTGGAGAGGATGGTTAAGAGTTTTACTCTGGACTGGGCGCCTGGGTGGCTCAGTCAGTTAAGGGTCTCGCTTTTTTTTTCTTTTTTTTTTTTTAAGGGTCTGGCTCTTGGTTTTAGCTCAGGTCACAATCTCAGGGTTGTGAGATCGAGCCCTGTGTCAGGCTCGGGCTTAGCACTCAGCGAGGAGTCTGCTCGAGATTCTCTCTCCCTCCCTCTGCCCCTCTCCCGCTCACACTCTCTCCTTTCCTGAAAAATAAATAAATCTTTAAAAGAAAAAAAGAGTTTTACTCAGGTCAGCTATTAGCACTTATAGGACAGTAGGAGGAAAGGAGGCTTGTCTCAACATATTTCAGGGGTATCTGAGCCCGAATAAATGAGACCCAGTAAAAGGCGAGCATGCCATCAGTCCACTCTGTACCCCGATTCTGCATCCTGCCATGCCGTGCACGCACCCGCACGTCCTCTGATCAAACCCCAGGGGCCCCGCTTCTTGCCCCATATCTCTACTGCTCTGCCTGGTGTGGGGGGGGTCTGCCTCCTCCCTTCCCTCTGGGAGACCCTTTGCCCCATTTAACTCTCCCTTCTGATGGACGTTTCTCTGCTGTTGAAAAGCAGGGCTGTTGGATTCTGTGGGTGAATAAAAGCTCAACACGTAAACGGATGTCTATGGGAAAGCAAACCCTGAGCTCTCTATGTAGAGCCTTGAGTGGCTGGACGGAGGGGTGCACGGCCCATCCCCCGCCAGGATGCTCGTCGCATGTCTTCACTTGGAAAGTAGAGCCGTACTCTCAGCCTTTGGGAATACGCGTTCTAATAGAGGGTTGAGTCTCGTGCTCTTCCTGTCACTGTTAGGGTAACTGCTCGTGGGACATTTGAAGAGTGACAGCAGCTGTTTTCCTTTCATTGACAGGAGAGCGTCTGAACCAGATCTAAGTCTTAAGAAAACTGAAACAATTTTTGCAAAGTAGCGGGATGTTGAAACAAACTAAAAGTGGATCCTGTTGTTCTCCATCCATTTTTAAAATTCAGTGCAAGCTTGAAGAGTTTTCTTTTGGTGTATGAGATTCCTAAGCTTTAATTCTTGGGTTATCTCATGATTTTAGTCCTAATTTTCTTTTTTTTTTTTTTTTTAAGATTTTTACTTATTTGACAGAGAGAGACAGAGATCACAAGGAGGCAGAGGCAGGCAGAGAGAGAGAGAGAGGGGGAAGCAGGCTCCTCGCTGAGTAGAGAGCCCGATGCGGGGCTCGATCCCAGGACCCTGGGATCATGACCTGAGCTGAAGGCAAAGGCTTAACCCACTGAACCACCCTGGTGCCCCAGTCCTAATTTTCAATGGAGGACTAATTGTTCAGCTTAATATATTATGAACAAAGATTTAAGAATCTGTTCTAGAATTTGGGACGTTACAATGTATACAGTTTCCCCAATATCCTGTTTCAAAGAGAGAACATCAGGTGACTCAGCAGACCAGAGTGTTTACTGTGGAGCCACGGACCATCTTCTAGGACAAGGATGTTTGACATCTAGGAGAAGTCAGGTCAGGTAGCAGTAGTAATCGATTGGCTTTTTTTTTTTTTTTAAATTGCGTTCAGCAAGCCAAGGGGGTACTTGGAAAAGCCATAGAAAAAAAAGACAATGTTGAGTCTATTGAGATATAGAACCAAAGCCCAATAATTATTGGGGTTTTGTGATAGAAGAGAGTGTAAATGTTGTCAGTGGTAAGCCTGTGAAATGATGATATCAGAGCCCGGGGTGGCGGGAGACACGATGGGGAGCCCATGCTGTTTCCTTGGCTCCCCATAGTGAGTCCATGCGGAGTATTTTAATGGGATAAATCAAGAGCACAGGTATTGGGTTACCAGGAAAATTAAATGCTGTCATTTAATAAACCCAAACCAAAATGAGGCGGACAAGTGAGCCAACGTGCTCGTCTGTCATAGACGGTCCTCAAGGGCGTCCATGCCAAGGCGATGAGGCAGGGAGTAAAGGTTTGCAGCGATCATAAATCTTTCCGTGAAGGCAAGCTGTTGATGGCTTATCATGGTGGAAACACACAGAACTAAGAAGTCAGGCTGTACGGCAGAAGATACAAAACGAAGGAAGCCAGAAAACCAGAAATGTAGTAGTGTGGCAGCGAGACCGAGACGAGCGTAGTTATCATTTCAAACACGTCCACCCTGCAAACATGCACTACTCAGACTGAGTCAAGAAAAAAACCACTCTTAGCCTGGGCCGCCAGAGGCCATCTCTGAAAGTGGTTCCTCTTCCCTTGACCCAGAAAATCCTACAGAATCATGCAAGTCAAGAGGGTCAGGTCTTTGTGTTCACTTGGAGAACACACATGCAACTGCCCAGCCAGTGCAGGGTACGCACATCCAAAAAGCCCCCAGGTGTCTGCGGGACATCACCTTGCAAAGCAGTGGGTCCCCTCTGATGCTGTGACTTGGGGTGGGCCAAACAGAGGGGCTGGGCCTGGGGCCGGCGGCCCCCCAAGTGTATTGAGTGTTCGCTGCACAGGCTTCTGTGCAGAGAGTGATGGTGAACTAATGGGTATAGACCGTGGTCCCTGAGCATGTCCCGGGAACGAGCCCCCAGATATGACACAGAACTTCCAGGGCTCAGGGTGGCACTCACCCTGACCTGAGCTCTCCCCTCCCTGTCGAGACGAGCCTCCCTGAGAAGCAGCAGCCGTTCCTCAGCCAGAAGAGGAGGCTGCACAAAAGACAATTCTGCACACACTAAATGCAAATAATAATAACTTAAAAAAAGAACAAAAAACCTCCCAAAACAAAGCCTTCCTGTTGATGTGAAACATTGCACCCTAAATAATGTGTTTGTGATAGACGGACGGTGCACGTCTGGACTACAGAGCTTTCACACGAGGACGCAGCCTGCACGGTGAGTAACACGCCAGGCTCAGTTCAAGACGTACGTGGTGACACGTCATCAGGACAGTGACAGTGCCCTCTGGAGGGACGTGCTCAGTTGCCAGCGCTGGCACCAGATGGCAGCACCACAGCTCATAGAGCGAAGCAGCCCACGACGCACGAGCAGAGGAACCACAAGGTCAGGAATCGCACCTCGCCTCTGGCAGGCTCTGTGGGCTCGGGAGCTCCCGTCGGCCCAACGTCAGAGCCACGTGCATGGCCGGACCCAAGTCCCCGCAGGACGACGGAGAAAACCGTCACGCGTGGCCCTGTGCTCGGAGAATGTGAACTCGCTCCACTGAACTTGCTCAGCTTTTAGGAAACAATCGCGTTTTCTCTGAAATGAGAGCTCATCCTTGCAAGATGCTTTAGGGATACTGGATGGGGAGCGAGGCTGTGCTCGGGGAGTGGGTCTCTCTCTCCGTCTCTCTCCCTGTGCACATCACACACATGTGCCCGTGTGTGGTTTGTGCGGGTGCTCCCCCGTGCTGCCACCTTCGGCCCCGAGGAGTAAGTGCTTTGGTTTTTCTGAAGAACTTGGAGACTCTGTTCCAAGCTAGGGTCACGGCCACGTGGCAGCAGAAGCTGCCTCAAGCCCCGGATGCTTGGCAAGGCCCAGGCTTGCGCTGCAGGGCTGCGTCCAACAGAAGACACGTCTGCCCTGGCTCACCTCTGCTTTTTCTAGCAACTTTATGCGGACCCCATTCAGGCCCTGTTCTCCGCCTTTATATTCTGCATCGTGACAGAACTCTGTCCTTCCCCTGGGCACACAGGCTCAAACCCTGCAGTGAGCTTCGAGAAAGAGGCAGTCAGTATCCCGTGGGGTCCTGAGGAGTCACAAGGACGCACAGAGAAGGAGCCGCTCAAAAAAAGAGCAGCTGAAATTATTCTGGGACGGGGGAGCAGCAGGGAGTTCCCGAGCCGGAGCCGAGATGGCGGGTCCTGTAGCAACTGGGCAACGCCCGGGAGATGTCCAGAAGGAACGCTCGTGTGTCCCCCAGAGGAGCACAGAGTCCGAATGTTTCAGAGGATGAGATCAAAGGAAGTGGAAAATCCTTCTGCTGACGACCGACTTCCGGCAGCCCCACAGAAGGGCCTCGTGGCACTTGTCTCCTGCGGCCCCAGAGGCGGGGTGGGAGAAAGTAGGCGCCCGACTGACAGACTAACGGGCCCTCTGCCCCGTCAGGTGCTGACAGGCGATGCAGAGCTCAGGCTGTGACCTAAGTGGCTGCTGCTCCTGGGGACGCGGGGACAGTAGCTTTGGAGCCTGCCTGCGTGTCCTCCCGGTCCCGCGACTCCTCCTCGGGGTCTCCACTGTGTTGCAGGCCCGCCGGCCTCACAGAACACCCTTCCTGGGGTGCGTCCTGGCCCAGCCCGGCCCCTGAAGGAAGAG
The DNA here is from genome assembly GCA_004024605.1 of Pteronura brasiliensis. NCBI lineage: Eukaryota > Metazoa > Chordata > Mammalia > Carnivora > Mustelidae > Pteronura > Pteronura brasiliensis. The sequence goes on along the minus strand of PJEN01003159.1, from coordinate 77,024 downwards.
AAGTTCCGGCCTCCGTCTCCACGCGTTCTCCGCGGGTTTGAGACGCGGCTGGATGGTGCAGTGCTTGGCTCGTGGAGCTGGAATGTGGACCCAACTGTCGGGGCCTTCGGGGCCTTCGGGGCCTTCAGGGCCCCGACCCTACGTCCGTTTTACCCGTTCCCGAGAAGCAGGTTGCTTTTCTGGGCGGTCGAGCCTTAACAAGGCGCTGAGCAGACCAGCACCTGCTGATCGACTCCGCGTGTGTTCTCCGATCACGCTGTGTCCGGGTTATACGTTCGTCCTGATGGTATTTTCCTGCTCTATTTCATATTTACTTTTATGACATTCCGAGTAGAATCAGCTAGCATGACAATTGGACACAGTGAATCGGGGGTATTTGGTGGGGGTGGTGGCATCTGGCGGGCAGGGCCACGTGAGGGAAACAGGGCTGTTTGTGAGTGGAAGCGTCTGGATCTGACCCAACTTCGGTGCCCACCTTTGTCCTTTGAGTTGGCGGTTTCCGGGCCAGACAGCTCTGTGGACAGACAGAGGTTGCAAAACAAGGACGGGGCTGCCATTACACTCCCAGGTTTGCTAATTCTGTTGCAAAACATTCCAAAGCAGCTCCGTGCATGGGATTGGCCTCTGCGTGGGCCTTGACCAGGAATAAAGGGCTCGGTCGTGAAGGACGCTGGTCCACCAGCCCTGCTAAGAAGCACCTCACTGCTCTGTTCTTAAGAGCTTTTAGCACGTTCATGTGTGATTTTGTTCAGAAAACTGGAATTCTTTTGAATTGTTTGAAGGAAGGAAGGAAGGAAGAAAGGAAGGAAGGAAGTCCTGGAAAGGCGCTCTAAAACCTACCCTTAGCAATGCCCGCCAGCCCGCACAGCAGGTGGTGGGCAGCAGGGAGCTGCGAGAGGGCCAAGGCTGGCGGGCCTGGCATGGGCGCGTGGGCGTCATCAGCCCTGGAACATCACAGCAGCGTGCCAGGAGGTCCTGCTTGTTTGGGTGGTGGACGTTCTGGTGATGGGCTCGCCGGCTCGATTTCACAGACGCCTGCGTGGCCATGTGCCAGGCGCTGTTCTAAGTACTTCGTAAGCATTAACTCCCCTTCCTCACAACCTATGGAGTGATATTCTTATATTTTAGAGAAGAGGAAGCGATAAAACAGAGGGGTGAAGTCACTTGCCCAGGGTCACACAGCTCATAAAAGGCAGAGGTGGGATTTGAACCGGAGTGGTCCGTCTCTGGAGTCTGGTCTCCACCGCGACACAGACCCGCCTTCATGCTGTGACCGGCCACAGCGAGCGTTCGTGTCTTGCAGAAGCACCTGCTGAGTCTGGGATGAACTGCCCAGCATCCCCGTCGTTTCCTCCTAATCCCACCTGTCTTCTGAGGGCTCTGGCATCGGACCTGCCAACTCTTTTCTCACCTTGACTTCCCTTTACTGCAGAGCGATAGCTGTAGTTTTAAAAAAGTGTAAAAGGCTTTCAAGAAGCCAGTGCCTTGCCGCAGGTGAGTAGCTGATGAGCCGCACGGTCAACGGTGGACTTGCCCGCGCGTCCCCTCACTGATCTCCGAATCCACTGTGCGAAGTATGACACGGTCACAAAGACTCGTCTCTTCCAGATGGGAAAATGGAGCTCGGAACTTGCCCCCCAGCCTGGATATGAGTCGAGCGTGGGTCTCAGATGCAGACGTCCTATCTCCAACCTGGGTGTCTGCTCGGTACTTTCTTCATCAGACTCAAGGGCCAGGGTGCTCGGGGCTCCGGAGTCCCCTGGGCCCGCCCATGCTCCATCCAGAATTCTCCCTCCTCACAGGGTCCCTCCACTCACTAACCGTGACCATCCGTCCGTCTCCATGGGCTCTCCGATGGACCAGTGGGGTCCTGCATGCTGGGCCCCAGGGTCTGGGCTGCGTACTGTGTCCCGAGCCAGTACTGTCTTAGGGCAGCTACAATCAAGGGATAGACCACCCCCCCACGCCATTTATTTGTCATTATTATTAGAATGGAATCACCTTGTGAAAAACAGAAGCATCATTGAGAAGGCAAGCGTCTGCTCAGACTATAAAGTATACCCTGCCCCAATTCCCGTCCCACCAAGGGCACCTGCTTTAAAGTGCTTTTCTTTTTATTTTTAGAAACTTACATTTGGGCGTGTAAAATATACAGCAGTATTTCGAGAGGGTTCATATAATAATAACTGCAACTTGTTTATTTCCACTCAACAGCATGTCTTAGAGGTGAATCTGCCTTATTCTTTTAGACAGCAGCAGGAAACTGGCAGGCCGTATGAAATCATTTCCTTCGAGACGGGCATTCAGGGTTTGGGGGTTTTCCTGTTGTAAACAATGATGCCTGAGCACCTCAGGACCATTGTTCTGCCCACGGCCCTCCTAGCGCCGGCCTCTGCTTGCCCAAACAAGTCTCCTGCCTTACGCCAGAGCCCGGGAGGACCCCACAGCCACCGGCTCTAACTTCCTCATTTTAAGGGTGCGAAAACAGACGTGGACAGTGACTGTTTATGTCCACAGCAGCAGAAGGACTTCTGCCAGCCCCACCAAGCCCCACCCACAGCGTGGGTCTGGCTTCCCAGCCACACAGCCTCCTTTGATGTCAGTCCCATAACAGGGAGACTGAGTGTCCCGTGCGTGTGCTGGAAATGAGGAGTGCCCAAAAGACGGACGTCCACGCTCAGGTCTGGCTAGCAGATTCCTGTCTAAAAACTATCAGTGTCTCCAGCATGTGCGCTTTTGGTCCTTAATTTGCTCTGGTCTATAACTCTTTCAACATAAACCCTTTCATTAGTCACACCAATTTGATTACAGATTTGGAGTTGCGACCCTCATGAAATCGATAAGTAATTACTCATCTCCTAAAATAGCGATAGAGCCCTCCCGTGAGCCCAAGTGTCCTCCAGCCGCAAGCCCCGCCTGCCCCTGGCCGGGTTTTCTGTGAAGTGTGCAGTACGGGACTTTCAATGGAGAAATTACCCTTTCGTATCAAACACGCAGCTTTTCAGAAAGTACCTGCTCCTCAGATATCTTAAGTCAAACGTGGGAGTTTATGGCTCAGACACTGCGGAGGTGTTCAGGGCACCCGGCTTTAACAGCAAGAAGGCGGAGGTGGCCTTGCTACTTTGTAGCGACCGGACGCTCCTGCCTGGTTTTCCTTCCCAGGTGCATGAGGGCGGGCATCGCGAGCTAACAGGGCTGGGCTAACAATGTGCGGCGAGCTCACGGAAAACACCCAGCGCCAGCTAGACCTCACGTAAATCAAGGCCATGTTTCTTATGACCAAGACTTTCCTCTCATTTTGAATTAGGAAGGTGGTCAAACCGCCTCAAAAAGCTAATTATTCAATGCTAGTTTCTTACTCAAGTCTTACTCAATTTCCTCTGATAATGCCTTCCTTTGTCTTACTTTTTTTTTTTTTTTTTTTTTTTTTAAAGAAGCAGCTACATGGTGGCTGATGGCTCTGGTTCTGGGTCAGACAGCCCTGGGTTTCCTCCTGGGTTAGCTGGCTCACTTTGGGGAAGTGAGTGGGTGACATTCAACTTTCAGTGCTAGCCCCTAACACGGAAACATCCTTTAATGTAGTTAACATACTCATCTTTTGATTGTAATTGTTAGAAACCTATTCTTTGTTGTAATCTTGGAAGATGAATATGAATATCGTAATTGATATGGTCCTGCCATCCGAGAGAAGAGTGTCTGCCGCGTTCTCCGAGCGCAGTAGGAGTCCCTCAATGGCAGTCATGTTGTATAGGCTTCACCTAACATTTGGGTACTTCTTATGTAAAATAAAATATGAATAGCTATTTAATGAAAAGATATCTATGTTATAGTGTTCGGTTATTTTAAAATATGTACTGGATTATTACGATGAGAAATGAAAAGTCAGTAATGACAAGGAATGGCTCTTCCTGGGCTCCTGGGTGTCTCGGTCAGTGAGGCGTCCAGCTCTCAATTTCAGCTCCGGTCATGATCTCAGGGTCATGAGATGGAGCCCTATGTTGAGCCTTGTACTGGGCGTGGAGCTGAAGATTCTCTCCCTCTGCCCCTGCCGTCACTGATGCTCTCTCTCTAAAAATAAAAGAAGAAGAAGGAAAGAAAGAGATCTTAAGATTTGGGAGCTTGGGGATTTAAACCAGCTAAGTGTTCAGATTGAAGTTCTTTCTCCCACACGTCCCGAAGTTGTCATTTCTGAGAAATTTGACATGGATTCCCTTCTGCAGATCTGCTGAATGTTGGGGCGTAGAATTTGCAAAGTATAATACGAACATTCCTCATAAGATCTCCTACGTGTGCTCCAACCAGCACCTCCAGGGTGGCACTTATCAGAAGGAACGCGAGGTTGATGACCGTGCCCCCTTGCGATTCCCGAGCGGAAAGGAGTGGTTTCCAGTCTGAAAAATGATGAGATTGAGGATCTCCCCACTGACTCGTGTTTTTAGTGATAAGCGGGCAGAACACGAGGTACTTTATTTTCGGATCTGTTTGACACGATCTAGTCAAACTCTTGGCTGAATCCAGAATATCCATCACGGGGCTTAAGAAGATCGTTCAAGATGGAAGCGGCTACACAGAGACATCCCTACGGACAGCCTGGGCCGTGTAAGTGACAGTACTGAATGACAGACGGCAGAGTGGGGCACTCACACTTGACTTTGAAGCAGGAGTCGATTCATTTAAAGTCCTTACGGGTGTCATAGCTTGCGTACGTTCTGGTTATGTAAAAAGTGAAAAGGGCAGAGGACTGTGAGCATCTGGGCCATGTTGGGGGTCGCAGTGAAGGACCAGGCAGAGATAAAGCAGAGGAAAAAGGAAGAGCCATAGTGAGCACCATGAGGCACAGGGGGAGGCGCTCGGGACGGGGCTGCCCACCCCCCAGCACCTCTGTCCCGGAAGAGCCACTCCCTCCTCTTGATCTCTCTGGAACCTTCCACAGGCAGGCTGTGGTTCATTCTGGCTTTCACCGTTGGAAGGGTAGCCCTTCGTTGACCCTCCAGGGATGGAGGCACCCTGCCAGGGACATCAGACCAGTGCCCACCACCAATCTCCATCTGGTCCTTGAGCTGAGGATGAGTTTTACATTTTTTTTAAATGGCTGGGGGATAAACATTAGAAAATTTTTCACGATCCATGAAAACAGTGTGAAATTCAAATTTCCCTTCCCGTACATAAGGTATTGTATCTCAGGCCCGCCCACACATGGACCTGCTGTCCACGGGTGTTTTCCCGTGGCAGGGATAGAGCCAAGTGCGACAGAGGCTGGCGCTCGACAGGGACGTCTTGCCGACTGTTGCCATCGTCCGCTGGCTTTGTTTTCAGAGTCAGCCTCCGGTCCAGATGAGGACGTCTCCTCTGTGGTTAGGAAACAGCCCTCATGGTCTTCGCTTCCTGTGGTTCTTAGTGACTTCCCGATGTTTGGTTGTTCATGCACACACGTGTGCTCACGCCCCAGACCACAGGCGAGTGTGAAGGAACCCGGCGGCTGGATCCGTGGCCATCAGCCTCCCCTCCCCTGCTCTATCGACAGGCTCCAGACCTGACTCACGGGTTTAAAAATACGGAGACTTCACTCTCTGTGAACTCAAGGTACATTACTGAGATGCACTTGACCTCACAGTGTTTGTCCAGTTTCTGTTGCCTGTGTGCGTGTGCGTGTGTGTGTGTGTGTGTGTGTGAGGGTGCAAGTATTTTGCAAGAGTTGGTGAGATTTTGAGATAAGTCTCTCTTAAAATACTTGCTAGTTACTTTCTGGGAAACACATCCTCATTAATCTGTGTTGTGAAGTTCTTTTGATAATTTTAATGTGTGCACAAACTTATATTTTCAGATAGGCTTATATTCTGTTATGTGGTTAAAAAAGCAATATGCATTGTTTGAGGTTTCGATATGGCCCTAAGGTTATTAATTTTATTCAAAGAAACATGGAACGCTTAGTCTTTTTTAAAGGGAACATTGTTTTCTGTGGCTTTCTGTTTTCCCCGATGAGTATGTTTAGGGGTCCTCTTGGAGACTGAAGTCCCCGCTGACAAATGAGGCTGAGTACCGTGTCCTGCTGGGCATTAGTGTCCTGCCCAGGCCAGCCTCCATGACGGCCGTCTGCCCGCGAAGTGGCAGCAGACTGCTCCAGATAAGACCTGCACTTGCTCCCCGGTGCTCGTGACTAAGGAAGCTAATTAGACAAAGTGAAGATAGACTCACGACACTGTTTCTGTCTTTATAAGAAAATGACAAATCAATAAAACAATCATGACTGTGAAAATGTACATCAATATGTCTGCCCCAGATAGAAGTTAATTATGGAAGAAACGCCTTTCCAGTGTGCTAATTCATATTCTGGGAACATTCTGGAACTCAAGCAGATAGGCTGTATGTGGCGGGTACCCCAACCCTTCCCCACCTCTCTGTTCTTGAACTTCCACCTTTGTCCCCTTTCGTCTCTGCCCCGACCCTGGTCTGGGTCCTGGGCTTCCAGTCCCGCCCACTCCCGGGTCCTTCTAGAAGCTCAGCGCACACACGTTTTTGTTCTCCCACTAATCTGTGGCAGCTCTTCGTAGGGCACATCAAGTCGTTGTTATGCAGGGTGCAAATATTTTTTTGAAGTTTAAATTTTGATTATATTATTTTGACATCCAAAGTTTAAAACTCAGTCTTGATTTCATGCTTAGAAAAGTCACATCCATCAAAAGATGACATAAACACTCAGCCTTACTGTATTCTATTTCTTCAGGGTTGATTTTTCACACTTAGACTTTTAATTTTTCTGGCATCTTCAATTGTAAGGTGTATGCGAGGGATTTAACTTATTTTTTTTTTTTCCCAAACTGTCCGCCTATCTCTTTCTACTTACTTGTTCTTATAAGCTTTCCTTTCTGCTGACTTCAAACAGCACTTACGTCCTGAAGTCTTACGTACGCCTCAGTCTGTTTTGGGATTTTTCCCTTCTTCAAGTCTGCCTTTTCTTACTCCTGTTTTCCAGCTCTGTTGAGACGTAACTGAGCTGCACCCCGGTGGTGTAAGCGAGCTGTAGCCCACCTGCCGAGGCTGCTGCAAGGTGGTCACCCCGGGCTCCTGCTACCACCCATGCGTCGCCGCGTTACCATCTCTTTCCTTGGCAGCAACATTTAGGATCTCTTTCCTTGGCAGCTCTCCAATGGGCAACACAGTATTACTAGCGGTTGCCGCCATGCTGCCCGTCACACCTAAGTGTGTTTTTGTCTTCCGCCTGGAAGCTTCTACCTTTGGCCACCTTCCGCCTGGCTGCGCCCCACGCCCAGGTGTACTCTGCTCTAAGCGGCAGCAGCCCAGGGCTGGTATTCCCACGTGCACCTGACCCGATGGCCGGAGTCCAGGGGAGGCACGCGGGAACCGCGGTTCCCGAGCAGAGCTGCACCTGCCAGCCGCGTCCTCCTGGAGTGGGGCTGACCTGGCCTCCCTGAGCCAAGGAGCAGAGAAGGGCGATGGGGTGGGATCGCACCGGACTGCTGTTTCTGGCTCCAGGCCTGACCGAGGGGCCAGGAAGAGGTGCCCTGCCCTCCTGCGTGCTTCCCTCCATGAAGCTTTCTCCCGTCCCGGTGTCCATTCACTGTCCATTCACTGTCACGACACGGACTTGCTGTCCAGACCGTCCCCACGCTTGATGTCACCTGCCAGTTGTGCCATAAGCCCCCGAGGGTTCCTCTGGGAAAGAAGCACACGGCAGGAGGGAGGCAGGCCTGGCCTAGCCCCTGCGCAAGCACTGAGGGCAGTGAGCCTGGGCCCCTGAGCTGAAGAGAACAATCTAAAACACAGGGTGCCGAAGCCAAGTTGTGCCCTTTGACAAAAACTCAGCAGGGCCAGGTATTGGTTTCCTGCGGCTGCTCGTGCACATATGAGGCAGCTTAGAAATGAATTCTCTGGTGATCTGGAGGCCAGGAGCCTGAGGTTAAGATGCCAGTGGGGCTGCTTTCTTCCCCGGGCTCCGCAGAAGAACCCGCCCCCTGTGCTGGGCTGTGGGCCGGGCACGGCTCTCCCCACGTGTCGACACACTGGCCCTCCGCCTGCCTCCTCCCACGGCCTCCTTTCCCTGCATCTGTCTTCTCTTCTTGTAAGCACTCAGGCAGTTTGGACCAGGGCCCACCCTGATGACCCGTCTTTACTCGATGGCACCTGCCAAGACCCTATTTCCAGGTCAGGTCAGGTTCACTGTTCTGGGAGTAGGACTTGAACCGATCTTTTGAGGGGACACAGTTCAACCCATAACAGACCAGTAAATAAGCTAGCTTCTCTCTCCCTTTCTCCCCTCCATCTTCTGTCTCGTGGATGTGTCCTCTCAGGACCTAAACCTGGAGGGCCAGGCCCCTGCCCGGAGCCACACGGCTTTCCTGTGGTTTATCACGAGGACCCACACACCACCCATGTCACCTCATTGTGAGAATGTGTTTTGTGTCTCAAGCCAGTGGCACACAGACCAGACTGGAGAATGAGCCCCTCCCTAGCCCACCCACTGCAGGATGTTGGGGCTGGGGTCAGGCTGGGTGACAGGCAGGAAGGGTCCATCCCCGACAACTGACCAGGGAACTGACATGGTTGGCACAGGCTGTCCGAGGCGAGCCCCGCAGAGATTTTGAGACCAGGAAGCCACGTCAGAAGCCATGTCAGAAGCCACATCGGAAGCTGGGCACCGAGCAGTGGGGTTTTGGGCCGGGAGTCAGAGGCAGCTGTGGGGCTGATGTGGGTGACACCAGACTGACTTTGTAGAAAATAGCAGTGGGCTGAGCGGCAGGTACCCCAGAGCGCTGGGAACCTCCTCTAGTTTTAGAACATCACGCACCACACGGCCACCTCTGCAAAGGACTTGGCCCACATTGACTTCCAGGACAGCACAGGTGAGATGCGTTCATTTTTGCCTCTGGTTTCACGTGAAGTATTTCACAGACTCGGTTTTGTGGGGTACTCTTGCTGGGAGAGTGAGTCTGAGCCAATGACGGCATCGGGCCAGGAACGAGCTCACTTCTAGGACCTGTAATTCACCCGTGTGTTCTTCTCCTGTTTTCAGCCACTCCTCGATATCCCTATTATTTGTCTTCCCTCCGCGTCATGCATGAATGTTTTTGCATTTCTGGCCCAGATTTCATTTAAAAGAACAGAGCGCAAAGCAGGGTCTGCTGTCTGTTTGCTGCGTGGCCCCACAGGCACCAACGAAAACCTGCTCTCTCGGCCCCCTTGGCGTCCCTTAGATGTATTTTTCTCCTCATTTCATTAATCAACTATGATTAAACAAACAAACAAAAAAACCCTCCCACTTTCTCCATGTGAAATCCAGCCATGGATTTGTGTGTTCTGATCTCTAGGAACCCAGTGGCCACAGAGCTGAGCTGGGCAGCTAGGGTTGCCACAGTCTGACAAGAAACCAGACTTGGGCAGTGTTTGGACGAGGGCAGTGAGCACGACTCTGGGGCGAGGGAGGACGTGCCAGTGCTGGAATAGGAGCGTCAGTGCCAGCGAGATGTGCGAGACGTATGAGACCGCGGATCGTGAGCCAATGAAGCAGCTTCCGCGGAAGATGGATCCTCTCTGTGATCCTGTGATGGTTTTCTCCATCTGTGCCTGTGTTTTTCAGCTCAGTTTCTCAGCGAGCTGTCAGGATGCAGGCCTCCTTCATCGGGCACTCTTACCCTCACGGCAAGAACCTTGCCTCCCACTGGAGGATAGACCAGCAAGTCATTCACCCCATCCTGGTGGAGCATCTCCTTCACAGCACCCACCAGGTGGAGGTCTCAGATGGTCAGCCCCCAAATATGTACTAGATTGTTCTGATTAATGCACCTCATGGACACATGGTGTGGCTTATTTTCCTGACAATAAAGAGAGAAAACTCGGGTTCAACTTTGTGTTGTGGTAGCTATTCAGGTCATATCTGTCCATAGAACACACGGCAGCATAGGTGATGGGCAACCGAGGAGGCAGAGCCCTCCGGTTTCAGTAATTTTCCAGACATGTAGGGACACAGCAAATCTGTGGTCCTTGGAGGGCTACATCGAGACCACACAGGGAGAGCGGTGACCACCACAGCTTGTGGAACTCCTGGCTTCTCCACTGCAGGCAGTGGTACCTCTCTCCCTAGGCTGCTGTGGCCCCTCTTGGGTCTTTCTACCACCAGGCTCTAAGCCCAGCTCTTGGCTCAGTACAGAAGCCCCATAAGTTCTTGTCAGATAGTGAATGGTACAGCTGCAAAACCTCATAGAAACCTACACGATGGGTGTTAATTTGGCCCCAAGTACCTAGTGTCCTCTGTATCTGTCTATGGGTGTCATCTCCTTATCAACAGCCAAAAAACCCCAAAATCTTTAATAAGTATAGTGTTTAGATCTGGAAAAGAGGATCCCCTGTCCTAGAACCTGGGCATCAGGAGCTCGTTCTGGTCTGCGTCTGGCCTGTCCTTCATCAGAGGATGCTCCTCCAGATTCTGAACCCCTCCCTTCTCACTGTGCTCCAAGTGCCTGGGACCTGGACTTTCTTGCTCAGATGACACTGAACTTCCCTCTCCAGCCTGTGCAGGCCTCTTTCAAAGATCCGCCCACAGGTGGGTGGGCCGTGCCAGGAGCACATCCATCCCCAGGTGCATTTCACCTGCCTTGGCAAATGTCTGTGTGCTGAGCTGCGTCCCTTATTAACCGTTGATGTCTGTAGGATCTGTAGTGATGCCTCCTGCTTTATGCCTGCTGCTGGCAATTTGTGACTGCTCGCTCTCCCTCTCTCATGCTCTCCCTTTTGTCAGTCTTGTGAGAGGTTTGTCAATTTTACTAAATTCTTTCTAAACCCAGCTCATGGTTTCATTGATTTTCTCTATTATTTGTCAGTTTTTAATTTCATTGATCACTGCTCTTTGTTTTTATTTATTCATTCATTCATATCCTCATGTATATTTGTACTTATGTACGCCCTTCTCTGTGCTTCCTTTGGGCTGGTATTGCTCTTTCTTTAGATTTGGAGGGGAGAGCTTCTGTTGTTTTATTCTCCTTTTTACTAATACCTTCTTCTGTTCCCTCTGTTCAGCTATTAGGCCCAAACTGCAAACTTTTAATTTTGATTATTGTTTTTTACAGATTCCACATTTCCTCTTAGTTCTTCCATACATTTCCTGTTTCTTAGTTGAAGGTTTTGTCTATTTATTTTTATTTGTTTCAACCTGTTCCCAATCTCTTGTTGAAGCATTGTTTCATGGCTGCTTTGAAATCTTTTTCAGATGATTCCAACATCTCTGTCTTCCTGTTTTGTCATCTGTTGGTCGTCTTCTTTCATTTGGATTGGAATCTTCCTGGTTCTTCCTAGTGTGATGAGTGATTTTTTGTTGAAATCTGCATTTTTTGTTCTTATGCTGTGAGACCCCAGATCCTTTCTAAGGCTTGGGTTTCACAAGTGTGCTCACACACCACCCCAGAAGTGGGGCTGCCACCTCATTACTACAGAGAGGGGAGCAAGACCACCCCTCTCCCACTGACTCCTGAGTGGGCATCTGTCGCTGCTGAACAGAAGGGGGTGTTCTGGCTCCCAAGCAGCCTCCTGTGGACCCTCATTACAACCTGGTGAGGAAGGACTCCAGGCTCCCCCACAGGACAGGACAGGCTTTTTTGTCGAGGTTTCTTCTTTTTTTCCTCTGTGCCTGCTGGTGTTTGGGGCTGCTGGTTTCCTCAGCTCCAGGTGCAGGATGCATGAAGCAAAAAGAAAACCCTGGGGACTGACCACCATTATGTCATTCCTCGGGCCCTGAAGCTTGGAGCTGACCTGCTTACCTCTCTCCACATTTCAGAGTCCTCTAAGGTTTGTTTTCTATAAGATATCGAGAGTGTTCACTTGTTCTTTATGAGAGGAATAGGGAAAAGAGCACGTGTCCCATCTCTTGAAGGTGTAAGATATATACTTCCAGGATGTAACAAAGGGACAGTGTTTGACTGCACACCCCTGCACGAGGTGTGTGCACGGACACATTATTGCATAAGAAAGTGGACTGAGGAGTGTGGCACAGAGTGTATTGTGCTGGGGAAGCAGTCAGTGCTGGGAGTGATGTTTGGGGACCCATTTAAATTGGGTATTACTGGTTGAATGCCCCGGCATCTGCGGGGGTGATGGCGAGAGTCTTATCTTTAGCACTTCACATTCAAAATGAGGCACAACATAGAAAGTGAAATTGAACCAAATCTTTCGGCGTTTGGAGGTTCATGTTACATGGTCTTCAGCTGATGTGCTCAAGACGGTGTCGTAGGAGTGTCTTTAACAGCAGCAACCCAGGAGATTGATAAGGAAAGGAGCAGAAGACATGGAAGGCTTAAGACACGAGTATGACTAAACTCACGCTGCCCTGGTTTGATTCGTAGTCCCTTGGGATGGCGCACGTGACTTTCTACGGCAGATTCTGGTTAAATATGCAATATGGCACCTATGAAAACTGAAGCTCTCTCAGGTGTTTAAAGCTGTCCTTCCATTTGGAAAATCACAGTTGTTTCCTACATGATGTGGACCTTTGCAACCCCTAATTTGTTTTCAGCTGTGATGAATCAGGCTCACACAGAAACTGAAGTGTTTATTTGAAAAATACTTCTTGACGATAATTAAATCCATCCTGGAGAATAGAGGGGGGACATTTATGCACCTGTAAATCCCGACCGTGGCAGGGAAAGACGGAACACAGCCGGCCAAAGCATGCACCAGGATCGGATTTCATTCCTTCCCTCCTCCTCTGCTTTTCCCTTTTGTTATTGGACATTTGTGGACCCTCTCGACCCACCTGTGTGTCAGGTTCTTCATCTTCACCAGTCTCCCTGGCGGGTGTGACTCCTGGGGGACAGAGGTGGTGACCAGAATAACAATAACTACAAGTGGAATGTGATTTGAAAGGTTGAGGTGAAACCAAACCAGTCTTAGCTTCCTCTTCTCTGTCCATAGCTATCTTAAGTGCATGCCCTGTCGTCATTTCTGGCTTCCAGGACAAGGGATCTGGGGTTCTTCTGTTAATAAAAGCAGTGATGTGTCAGGTTTGTATGAAGAACACCCTGCAGGCATTTTCCCATCACCCGTTTACAACACCCAGCATGAATGACTGCCCAGTGCCAGGTAAGAGGTAACTGAGCCCCAGTCGGGGCCAGTGACGTCCCGAGGGCAAGCGACGGGAGGTGCGAGAGTGAGGAGTGACCGTTGTCCAAGCTCTCGGCTTGTCGTACGTGCACGATCCTGCTCTCATTTTTCTTCTTTGCATGTGGACGGACCGAGCAGCCCATGCCCCGTGTTTCCCATTTCTCCCAGTTGTCTACGTAATTAGCTCTACTCGACTCACAGAGCTTAATAACCTTTAATTTTGTGGCGCAATTTACTGTTTTTATCATTTGTTGCCCATGGAAATCAATGGTAGAGACTCCAGTTGAGAAATCACCTGTTCTGAAAATGTAATTAAAGTTGAAAATGAGAAGATATCGATTGTTTTGGAAAGTAAGCCATTGTGGTGAAAACTTACAGTAAGTTCACACCTGTTAATTTTTTAATTGGAAGTGAGGTCTGCCTGTGTCCCAGCGCACACCGCATGGTTCCGCGTGCCTCCATGCAGGACCCCACGTGCCCATCTGCGCAGCGTCACTGGCTACCTCCTGCTGTCCTGCTTGGTGGCAGTGTCACAGGGCAGGAAAAATGGGGAGGGTCTGGATCCACCAAAATTTGGTTTCTTTTGTTTTATTTTGTTTTTGGCATCTGATCCTTTTACAACATCCTGATAAGACAGATCGTTGAGTGTGGCTTAACTTTCTGTAAGATGGGAATATTTTTGCGGAATGCAAGTAAATATTCTTAAAAACTAAAGGATATATTTATTTGAGAGAGAGAACGAGAAAGAGAGAGCGTAAGGGGAGGAGCAGAGGGAAAGAGAGAATCCTAAAGCAGACTTCACCCTGAGTGGGGGGCCTGACACAGGACTGGACCCCCAGGACCCCGAGATCATGACCTGAGCTGAAGTCTGTAACAGACTAAACCACCCAGGTGTCCCTCTAGGTAACTAATCTTAAAAGTGATTTAACTCAGGCACCTGGGTGGCTCAGTGGGTTAAGCCTCTGACTTCGGCTCAGGTTATGATCTCAAGGTCCTGGGATTGAGCCCCGCATTAGGCTCTCCACTCAGCAGGGAGCCTGCCTCCCCGCTTCTCTCTCCGGCTGCCTCTCTGCCTCCTTGTGATCTCTGTCTGTCAAATAAATAAATAAAATCTTTTTTAAAGAAGTGATTTAACTCTAATTTGACATCAAGCTTAATCCTATTATGGTTCCTGCAGTGTTATTACTTAATGATAAAAATATCCTGAGTTCAATAAGTTCTTTTCTAGAATCAACAGAGAACACAAACGTTTTAATGAACTAAATATGAATTTATGTGTAAATGCATAGATTTAATTATACTAGGGAATATTTTCCTTCTTTCCTGTGGCTATACAATTTTAGCAAGAAAAATTCTCTTTAAAGATAACAAACAATAAAACTAATAAAGAGGGTAATTGGACAATTCTTCAGTTAACGTGGCAATCTAGTTCTTGCCATGCCTCTGGAACTGCTCGTTCAGAACTGTCCTGGGTCTTGAACGCCCCTCAATTCTGTATTTTTTCCATCATTTAAAGTGTGCCCACATCCTCACTGTCCGGAAATATGAGTCACCGGATTTCAGTGCTTCTGTTACTTCCCCACCACAGTCACCTGTAATCCAGCTGTGCCCCTTACCACACCACTACCATTGTTTCTAGAGGTTCCTGTTTGCATTGTTCTTAGCAGATCAACAAGAAGAGATCAAGAAGACTAGTGCTGCATTTGGGAAACTGATCCTCTCTATTCCCCAAAGTCTCCCTGCTGTAACGTGTTTCACTATCGGGGTGAAACGGAGCTGGGTTTCTGTCCTGCTGCATGGTTTCATGGCAGTCACTGCCATGTCTAGGAAGAGGTGACACTGCCCACGTCCGCATTAGTGAGAATGTTTCCTAAGGCGATCGTCAAGGGCCAGCCACAAGGGAGATGCCTACTTGATGCTGATTCTTTCTCTTTTCCTACCAACTTCTCTGAACAGTCTTTATTCTTGACTCTTCTGGATAATCTTCTTTTTCCCTGAAGACTAATTACAGATATCTTGGGCCTTGTTCAATTTTGGTAATACTCTTTCCCTAAATCGAATTTATCTGACCATCCCGATTCCACCAATAATTCTAAAGATCGTTATTGAACCTTTCAGCATTTTTTAGACACTTCATACAGAGTTTCATGACTGCTGTTCAAGGCACAGGTTGTGGTAATGGGCTCTGTCCTGGCCATGGGGTCTGGTCTGCTGTGCCTCCTGTGTGCACCTGTGGACTGGAGGGACTGCCATGTGTGACAGTTTAGTTTACTTTGATAGCTGTCCTGGGGTTGTATTTCTCCCCCAGCACTGCTTTTAAAGCCTGCCTAAGTAGCTGTCCGCTTGCCCTGTGGCCTTACAGTCTCTGGGGCAGAGTCTCCAGGCCACGTGGCGTGGGACGGGCAGGTCACAGATTCCACGGGCACATAACGTACATTACTGCTGAATGTTCTCCGGAACGGCCACAGTGACTCACACCTGCAGAAGACGCACGTGAGGAGCCTTCTTTCCGCCCACGCTCACCAACTCATGGCGCCACTGGACTGTTAGAATCGTGTGCATATGACGGTCGCAAAGTAGCGTCTGCTCCCTTTGTCCCTCTCTGCTAATGTCCAGTGAGTTACGTTTCGTCATATACTTACGGTCAGGTATCTGTTTCTCTTGCTTCAAACTGTTCTCGTGATTTTCCTATTTTTTGATCAGGCTCTTCCTGTCTTTTCTCAGTGACCACATTAGCCGTATGATTATTGATACAGAAAAGACATTTGATAAAAATTCATCACATAAGTTTGATAAAAATGTTCATTAATTATTGTAGGCACAGAGAAATGTTGACTTTTTCAAAGATTTGTTTATTTATTTGATGGAGAGAAAGAGGGAGAGAGAGAGAGCATAAGCAGAGAGAGTGGCAGAGGGAGAGGGAGAAGCAGGCTCCCCACTGAGCAGGGACCCTGATGTGGGGCTCCATCCCAGAACCCTGGGATCATGACCTGAGCTGAAGGCAGAGGATTAACTGACTGAGCCACCCAGGTGCCCCAAAATGCCGCTGATTTTAAGCTGATTTTATATCCATCAACATTTTGAACATTCATTACTTTTAAGTGCCTTCATTCTGTTGGGATTTCTATGTATAGGGTTATGTCATCTGCCCTTTTATGTGTGTATATGGATGTAGGGTTATGTGTATAGGGCTATGTCATCTATCCCCTTTTTAGGCCTCCTTCATCCCCTCCACTTCCCCGTCTTCCTCTCCTCCTCCCCCCTCCCTTTTCTCCTCTCCTCCTCCCCCTCTCCCTCCCTTCTTCCTTCTCTCCCCTCCCTTCTCCCTCCCCTTCTTCTCCCTCATCCCCTCCTCCCCGCTCCCTGCCCCACTCCCCCCACCATCTCATTACATTGGTAAAGAAGGACCTTTGGTAGCAGTTTAGACACTTAGTGTATTAACGGACGTCCTTGCTCCTGATTTTAAATTTTCTGCACTAAGTATGATGTTTACTAAATGTTTTGGGAATATAGTCTTTGCCAAGTTGAAAACATTTTCTTACTCCTATTTTCTGGAAGCGTTTGTGCGGAGGGTGGTGATGTGCTCAGGTCCGTGTTTCACTGTACTGCTCTGGCCCAGCGAGGGCTGCCGCGGCGGTCCGAGTCTGGGGTGGCCATAGCAGACTCGTAGTCAGGAGTGTGGCGGGGAGACAGAGGAGTGGGCAATTTGAGGACCACTTAAAGGCCAAATCAGTGGGCTGAGGCAGTGGACGAGGTATGGGACAGGAGGAGAGGAATGTCGTGAATATCTCCCCGTTCGCGGCTCGCGTAGCTGGACGGACACCATTCGTGGAGTCAGGCGGCCTGTGAGAGGTATGGGCCCTGGCATGCGTTGGAGATCTTTAAAACAAGACGTTGAGCAGATACTGGATAGAGAGGTCTGGAGCTCAGGGGTGTGATCTGGTTCAGTCCAGATTCCAACAAAATTGAAAGCTGACGGAGAGGGAACCCTGGGAAGTCAGTGGGAAGCTAAGAATCCCAGACGTTCTTGAGGGACAAATGGAGCTGCAGTGGTCACCAGAGACATGGTCGAAAATACCTTTATGAATCTGGGAAAAGTTCGGAATACCCGGTTTGAAGAGGTCCTGGGGTTGCAGGGGAGCTGGGGGCTCACACCCAGGCCGAGAGGCTTGCTCGTAAGGTCAAACGCAACATCATGTATTACAGCACTTGTACCTGAGTATCTGTCCATGTGAATAATGGCAAACTTCTCAAAGCTCCAGGAATAACACAGAACATTAAAAAGCTAAGGTGGCTTAAACGTATGAGTTAGAGCTCCCTACGCCAACACCGTAGCTGGAGGAAAGTGAGTGAACTCCAAAATGCAATTATCGTCTCCCCTTCAAAGTGTTCGCTAAGGGATTGGCAGGACAGGGCGTGAGCCCTGAGGCAATCCACATGTTCCTGAGAAACTCTGGATCGTGCAAAATCACCCGCTGAAAATAGCCAGGGCTTTGGGGACGTATTGGGTTGCAGTGCAACATTCAAAACCTTAGAAACTTTGTGACCGGAGCACTAACCGAAAAAGTTACAATCCTAATTTAAAATCCTTGCATAGAAAAAAAATCTATCCAACTCCTAATGAATGAAGTATGCTGCGGTACCCACAGAATTTTGCTGTAAACAGAGAAAGACAAGGCAGCATGGTGACAGGCCAGCCAAGGAAGGACAGGGTGGCCGAAGGGGGGACGAGGTCAGAGAGACACAGTTGCGGGCTTTGCACAAAACACAGTGATGCCAGCAGTGGGTGTTCTAGAACGTTATCTGTGCTTGGTCCTCCCGATAGCGACCCCGGAGAGTCTTGCAACCCAGACACTTTCAAGACCAAGCATGTGGCCAGGCAGGACCAGGAGTGGCAGCGTGGCTCAGTGGGTGTCATTTGTGGGCGCGGAGGCTTCTGTGTCTCGCCGTGAACGCTGGTGATAGCACACCTGGTGCTCAGCGTGGAGACTTCTGTGTGCCTCCGACGGGTGCCTGTGCCCCTCGCAGCTCCTACACGATGCTCGCGCCGGCTCAGGCCCCGCTCTGTTACGAGTGCGTTTGATAAAACATATTCCCGCCACAGACCAGGCTGCTTCTCATCAGTAGCTTGCCCGTGTCAGGGGCTGCGTTCACGAAGGATCAGGCGGGTGGCTGGGGGAGGCTGGTTATCTGCAGAAGCATTTAGAAGAAGAAGCTGACCTTGAATCACCTTGGCGACCTTCTGTATGTGCCCCACACCACCTTATGACTGTTGATTTGAAGACTGCTGTGTCTGTGACGAGCATTTCGGTGTCTGTTAAGTACGATCCTCGTAGACGTTTCCCAGGTCTTTGGGGGATGGGCAGTGCTCCTCCAGATGTGACCCCCCCTTATGCCAAATCAAGCCCCAACCTGCTTGTGAGATCTGGGAGCCAGTTTCTTTCAAAACATGAGAATCATACGCAGAATCAACTGAAGTTCTCCTGAAGACAGCAGCGAGGAAGTGGGCTCACAAAACAGATGTGGCTGCGGAGGATTCATCTGTTTGGTTTCATGCTCTCATCGCGTCTTCCACTCTCCTTTGGTTGAGCAGAAAAAGGTTCACACCTTAAAGCAGAAAGGTACATATTAGGTTAACTGAATTCTGTCAAAGCCTTTCTGACTGTAAGCCCAGTAACTACAGCTTTGTGTGCCGCTACCCCAAGCCTTTGCCCTACAGTTTCACACACTAAGCATCACTGTTCTCTTCTTCCTAGTTCTTCTGTGAGGACACGTCAGATGCGTTGTCAGTCCAAACAGCTGTCGCCCCTCCCACGGAGAAATCCGCTCTCCTAGGACAAGGAAGAAAGGTCACATCTGAACAGTGTCTGGTCGTTTCCATGGCCGACCTAATTGGGAAAGGGGGTTTTAATCAATACATTAACCATTGGCATCCACCTGTAATACGCGTTCTGTGAGGGGGACGCTTCCCGTTGTGACTGGTGATAACTTGATTTTACCTGTTTCACTTGGTGAGATGAGGCCTGGCTCAAAGATGACGGGAGTCTCATCCCATCAGAGAGACGTGTTTTGGAAAATCAGGCCACGTGAGGCAGTGTGGACCCCAGCCCAGCAAAGGTCCGGTGCTGCAGGACAGTCGTGAGTCAGACGGAAGCCCAGGAGGAAGGGAGCGGGAGAGGCTTGCTGTGGGGAGCGTCCGAGGGAGAGCTGGAGGAGGCCGTCCTGTCCGGGACGAAGAGCCAGGAGCTTGGACGTGTCCCAGGCTTTCGGGGAGGCAGGTCTTAGGACAAAGCCTGAGAATGACTTCTGAGAGAAGAGAGGTGTCTCAGAGCACAGTGTAAGCGGGTACCTCCGTGTGGTCCTCATGAGACAGAAAATGGAGAAATTATTTTGAAAAATCCAATGCGATCTCACACGTAGCCTCCCAGGGGTGGTTTGGAAAAGCACAGGTGTGACAGGTGCACCGCAGACACACCCGCTGGGTAAAAAAAAAAAAAGCCTCTAATAGCATCATGAAGAGGACGCTCCAACTTAGGTAAAAGGACTTTTAAAAGCTCTTGACTGTCTAAGTCTCAGGCCACCCACTTCGCCCCTTGGAATGAGGCTCTTCCCCCCACCCCAGTAAATCGTCGAGCCCTTGCACCCTACTTCCTCACCCTCCTTTCGTCTCCAGTCGAGCATTTCCGTCCGCCGGTATTCGCATGGCTCCCCAGTGCCTGCCGTGTGCGGTGCTCCCCGGGGCATGACTAATGCCGTGAGTGTGCCCACGGGTGCACGTGGATGCCCACAGATGTCCACAGACACCCACAGATGCACAGGGAAGGCCCCTCCTGCCGTGTCGGAGAGAACTGTGGCTCAGCCCGTACTATGGAGTCCATGGATGTGTTTCCATCCTCGTTTCTGCTTGGACACAAGCCAAATCAGGGCAGTAGAGAGACTCCAACACATTGTGACTAACATTGGGGAGAACTGAATCCCACGGCGTTGTCCCAAGGTGACGGTCCCGGCCAGTATGGAAGCGCATCTCCATGAGGTCATCCAGGGACCCGGATTTCTTCCATCTTCCATCTTCTCCCTCCACCGTCTTGGAGAATGCGGCCCTTGTCCGTGGAGGTAAAACAGGATCCTTCTCGGATGGCATTTCCACCCTTCAGAAAACAAGAAAGTCTAGGATATTGAGTCCATCGTCAATGAGATGTTGTGGGGTCACATCAGTCCCCCACGTGCACCAGCGATCTGGGATCAGCCACTCGGCCACACTCAGCAGGCTGGGAATCTGGGGCACAGCTCTGGCACTAGCTGGCCCAGCACCCAGATGCAGCCCTGCCTGATTGCCAACATCACTGACTTTGAAGTGAATCATGCTTTTCATGTACTCTAGACTCTTTTTACACCATGTGATACCTTATAGCTTGTCTTAGTTTTTCTAGGCTTGTTTGGTGTTTTGCTTTTTGTTTTACCTTCTTCCTAGGCAATATCACCCCTCTTTGCCTGATGTGTTGGTCAGTTTTCTCCAGGGAAACAAAACCAATAGGAAACATACATAGAGACAGAGAGACAAAAAGAGAGAGAGAGAGAGGGAGGGAGAGAGGGACATTGTGAAGGATTGGCCCACGTGCTTGTGGAGGCTGACCCAGGAGAGCCCAGGCATTAAGTTTCAGTCTGAAAACCAGCAGGTTCAAGACTCTGGAAGGGCGACGCTTCAGTTTAGGTCTGAAGGCAGGAAAACACCGAGGCTTGAAACCCTCAGGCAGGTGGAGTTACCTCTTAACGGAGTATCAGCCCTTCTGTTCTATGCAAGACTTCAACTGATTGGACAAGGCCCACCCACGTGGGGTGGGAGGGATAATCTACTTTACTCTCTACTTGCTCAGATGTTAATCTCATGCAAAAACATCCTCACAGACACACCCAGAGTAATATTTGACCAAATATTTGGGCACCCTGTAGCCCAGTCACGTTGACACAGGAAATTAACCTTCATGGACGATTAGCAAATGGTAGGAACATTTGCCATAAAGAGGAAAAGTGGAGGAGGAGCTGTTTGTTTTGGTGGGTGGTTTGGGGAAAAAATGATGCGTTCAGCTGTAGATGGGGTAGTCGAGTTTGTGTGAAAGAGTGGAATTAACGTTCCCAGCGGACTGTGGATGTGTTTGTCTGAGGCTTCGAAGATGAGTCTGGTGCAGACATAGAGAGGGAGCTGTCCTTTCCGTACAAATGGTGCATGTCCCGCTGCCTGAGCAGGTGTCTGACGATCAGCCCTGACCTCGCCTTTCCCTTCCTCCTGCACGCTGTCAGTCACCCATCCCCGTGTAATCCCACCTGTGGGACCTCGGACAACCCTGCTGTTCACGCAGCCCAGCCCAGGTCCACGATCGGGCTCCTGGAGAATGGGCAGCACGTCCTCTAGCCCGCCCGCGGCCAGTCAGTGACCACACTGAGAAACACCTTCTAACCTAAACCCTTATGTGGCCCCAGCACTCTCCCCAGTTCCAGTGACCTCGGCCTGGGGTCTGTTGTACTTGTGTTGTGCCCGACAGTCTGTGCTTGTGGGCGTGGTTCTGTTCACTTTCCTTCGCCCACCTAATCCCTGACTCGCCCGCTGGGTGTCCGTTTGGAGGACACTCGCTGCGGCCCTCCACGCTCCAGGTAACCCTCCGGTCAGCCTGTTGACGACGGCGTTCGTGTGTTTAACTTGGGGTTGTTTGTCCGGCGGTGCTCCTGCCCCAGAACGTGAGCTCCACAAAGCGGGCGTCTCTCCCACACACCGCCGCTCTTCCCGAGGGTCATTCACAGCCCAGGGAGGTGTGCCCATTTCTCGGATGCGTGGGTGTGCACGGAGAATTACAGAGCACGTGCCGATCTCGTCGGCAGCTGGCGCCGCGCCGGGAAGAGGGGCTCGTGCATCCAGAGCGTTTGGTCCCATGGCCTCGTGCTCTGGGCGTTGGCAGGAAGCGTACCTCGGAGCTCTCATTTTCCGAGCCACGTGGCGTGTTAGTGTGAATTAACTTAGGGCGTCCTCTGTCTTGACAGAGAAAGGGAGTCGTTCATTCATTTCAGGAATATTGCAACATTGGGGCGCCTGCTGGCTCCGTCGGTGGAGCACCCGACCCCTGGTTTCGGCTCAGGTCATGGTCTCAGGTCGTGGGATCAAGGCCGCGTCAGGCTGTGCGCTCAGTCCGGAGTCTGATGTCCTCCTCCGTCTGCCCCCCACCCCCTCTCGTGCTCTCTTTCTCTCTCTAAAATAAACAAATAAATAAAATCTTTTTAAAATATGGCAGTATTGAGCAGTTCTCGCTACTCTCGAATTTGTGTGTGCGACGCTAGAAGTACACGGTATGCGCCGATTTAAGAGTGGCGTGACTTGTTTCATGTTACGAGCGTGAGTCTGCTGCCACACACACGTGGTGCAAACCCGGCGGTCTTGAGTACTTCTCAGGTCACGAGCTGGAGCGTGAAGAGAAGCAAGAAAATGCGCCCTTGGCACCACGGGGAGGGGACAGTGCTATGCCGGAGTCCGGTGCCCACACACTGAGAGGCGGGTGTGACCAGGGACTTCACGCTCTCCCGAGTGTGCCTGCGTCCCCCAGCCTGCTCTGTCCGGAGCATCGTCTGCGTCCGAGGTCCCCCCACTCACCTCCCCTGCGTTAGCCTTCCTGAGTCTTGCAGATGCGCGGTGGGAGCTTGGAACAGTATTTCTGGGATCCCCAGCAAAGCGGGTCAGGACTGTGACCCTTTGGGGCCGTGGGCTGTGCTGTGAGTGCACGTTCCTTCATGACCGGTTGTGTGTCCGTTTGATGCCGGGCTCTCTAAAGCACAGGCCCACCCACGGCGGGAGCCCCTCCTCTCTGGGCAGGGGTGCTGACGTGCATGAGCAGGTAAGGTATGCGCCTGGCTCCCGGGGCCTAAAGGCCAGTGGGTGACACAGACCAAGCTGTGGCCATGCAGGGTGACCCAGGGCACCCTGGAGGCAGAGAGGACGAGGGCCTCACCCCCGGACTTCTCTCTGCAGCTGGACTCAAGGAGGAAGGGCCCAGACCAAGGACGCTGGCGGAGAGGCATGGGGTCTGCGCTGGAGTGTCCCTGTGCGGGGCGTGGCGGTGCGGCGGGGGCCGGGAGGGCGAGGAAGGGAGCGCCGTGGCCACAGCAGAGCAGCTGGCCTGCCCCGGAGGACGGCAGAGGCCTGAGGGTTTTAGCCTGTGGTGTGGTGTGAGAGTGTGTCTGGTCACACCGTGGAGAGTGCACTGAGACAAGAACAGGAAACGGAGGGGTCAGGGCGCACAGCCGTGGAACTCAGGGGACACACAGGTGCGAAGGATGGTGAGTCCAAGGACATGACAGAGAGACTGAGTCCGTGTGGGGACAAAAGGGAAGGACCCTAAGCAGTCGTCTCGTGCTTCGGCCTGAGTCACGGACAGAGGATGTGCTGTGGCTGAGGCCATGGGAGGCACGGGCAGCGAGGAGGGTGGGGGAGTATGGCGGGGCCCTGGGGACCATGCTGCCCGCTGGACACCAGGGGCTCCGTCGGCAGGCAGTGGGTGCCACTTTCTGGAGCTCGGGGACCCCCACAGCTTAGATTAAGCCTCGTGTGGATGGTGGCGAATGCTGCCTGGGGATAAGGGGTCCCCAGAGTGGGGCTGAGACACCGCCCACCCTCTGGGATGGTGGAGCTGTGACGCCAGTGACCCGCGCCACCACGCAAGCCCGGCGCGGCCCGGAGGATGGGAGCAGAGAGCCTGCACAGCCACTGGGCAGGATTGGCCGGGAGCTCCATCCTCAGCAGGAACGGCACTGGGACCCTCTCCGAAACGGGGCTGCTCCATGGATTCGAGCGGGCCGGGACGGTGCGTCTTCAGTGGCTTGGAAGGCCGTGGATGGACAGGCGGTTCCAAACACGGAGATTCTCAGCAAATTCCCCGAGAAGCAACGTCCGCTCCCCTGACCCCACGGACCGCCTGAAGGTGAGGCTGAGCCGGCGGCCTCTACGGAGGTCCGACTTGCCGGAGAAAACCCATCCCCATTTTCCACATCCCCATGTGCCAGAGAAGCCGTGTGGGGCCAAGAGTGTTTGGACGGGCCGCCCCTTTGTGGAGATTCACGTGTGTAAAGACATGTTCTATCTTCTTGTTACGAACGTCACATAAATTCCCAGCGAGCAGTGGTGTGCAATGACACGTGGTAGAGACATGTATGAATTTTGTCAACAGAACGGTGACAATCGTAACCCGATGAGAGAGGAGTCCCTTGCCAGGGGACGCAGGGATGCTGTTGCCTCAGCGAGACGAAGGCTGAGGTCCTGAGGTCCTCACTGGGCAAACCCGCTGACTCACTTTTGGCTGAGAGGTTGTCTAAGCAAGAACACACATCCGTGGAACGTATTTTTTATGTATTTATCTTATTTTTGTTGGTTTCCCTCCCAGATTGCTTAACAGCAAGTTAGCTGATTTGGGAAAGCACAGAAAAGGAACTGGTGGGCATGGTTGGGCTTTCAAGCCGGTGGGCGTACTCCCTAACGGGGCCGGGGTGTTGGGGGGGGACATCACATTCACTCCCCTCAAGGAGCCGTGGGCTGGGTATTTGTGGTATGGACGTTTCTTTACAAAACAAACAAACAAACAAACCCTCCATCATTTCCAAATGGCTAGGGCCTCGTCAGGAACAGTCTGAGGCTACCCCAGATATTTGCAGTCCCAGGTCTGGAGAGACGGGCTGGTTTAGGAGACCGAGGACGGCAGCCGGACGCAGGAACAGTGAATCTTTGTGGCTTCGCAATTAAGCCGCGCGGCGCTGTATGTGGCTCACACTCTCCCGGTTTCGGGTTTCGGCAGCAGGGGCCCTGCCCACGGGGCAAGGAGATCCGAGCTTGAAAATGACTTGGAGTCTAGAAAAGGACGCACGGAAACAACGCGAACAGCCGTGAGAGTCACGTTCTCTGTGCTCTGCCGTGCGGGCTCCCGGGCTGCGGCGGGAGCCTCACGGGGTTCTGACGGCGGCGACCCCAGATGGCATCCAGCTGCCTCGTCGCCATGGGCTGTGCAGTAGCGGCTCGTCCGATCTGGGCCCCGCTCGAGACGGGCAGACACTCAGCCCAACAGGTGGACGACCTTGCCAGCTAGTCACCCAATGGCGACCGCGGGCCCTATATTAAGCAAATGACCCCGAGGTGCTGGATTAGGTCAGCCACTAAAAGTGTTGTGGTTTGCCCTCGCAAGGAAACCTCGTCTCGGGTGCCACCCGGTGAGAATCGGCCCGAATGTTTACCAGCTGCACTTGGAGGTTTGCTGGCCGACCTGCGGGGGGCTCAGACGCTCTGCGCTCGAGGAGGAGCGGGTCCCTACGCCGCCACTTCTACCTCAGGCAGAATGCTGTCCCGCTTCCGACAAGCCTTGTCTAAGTTCTATGGGGCACTGGTAGTAAGTACCTCTGTTTCGTTTTCACCGAGTGCTTGGCGGTGGGTGGTGCTTCCTCGCCCGGTGCTCGTCGGTCCCGGCGGGAGCCAGGCCGGCCCGCCGGGAAGCTCTTCTCAAAGTCACACACGACATTGTGACCTGCCCCCACCCTGCTTCTCAGTATTTAATGTGAGACGGAGGGTGATGGTTTAAAGCACTTGCTTTTTTCACTTTTGTCTTTGCTTAGGCACAAAGTTGTTCTCCATTATTTCTGTTTTTCTTTCAATTTTGGCTTGTGAGAGAGTCCTGCTCTGCGTGGCGTCTGTCCTCTGTCGGACATCATTCAGTCTCGCCCTTGCCTGGGCGGACGTGCAGGTGCCCTCGTGTCCCTGCGCGAGCTCGGACCTCCGGCTGCCCGGCTTTCTTTGCGGCAAGGGGCGATTTTAGCTGAGCCGGAGCTCGAGATCTGTTCACTCCTTTTACCTTTTTCTCGTGCTTCCGTCCTCATCCTCGTTTGTCTTCTATGTCTCTGCCAACTCCATCCCACTTTCTGCTCCTGTTCCTCCTTGGACGGAGGAGGACACAGCAGGTGCCGGCAGAGGATGGCCAGCTGGGCGGTGAGGTCCTGGACCTTGGCTCACTTTGCAGGACTTCTTCCAGGACCCTCACGCCCAGCTCGCCGTTGCTCCCCGGGAATGCCTGTGGGTATCATCACGCCTCGGCTAGCGTGTAGTTCACTCACCCAACACAGCATTCCCTGTCCCGTCACTGGCCCCGCTTCGGGGGACGACTCTTCAGGGGTCTGTGGCTGTTCACCAAGCTTTCTGAGCAGTGGCACAGGGCCCGCGCCCTGGCTAGCGTCCTCCTAGCCTCCTGTGATTCTAATATCCCTTCCGATCCTTGGATAAATGGATAAATGCCTGAAACTCACTTAGCACTGTTGTTTGGAATGTGCCTTTGCCTCAAACCTGTGGGGCCCCAGCCACTTTGAAGATAAATGATTTGGGTAGGAGTTCTTAGAAAATGTCAGGGCCTGGTATGCCATACACGGCGAGCAGACGAACCGTGGAGTAACGTGGTGCAGGTGAAGGAAGCGGCCTGGAGGGGTCCGATCCCACTGGCCCCACGAGGAGCAGATGGGCAGCCGGAGCCCCCGAGAACCTGGGGACAGACAGCAGCGAGGCTGGGGTGGGAACACGCAGGCTCACTACAGAGCCCAGGCCCTGTGCAGCCCTCCCTGGGGCGGGAACGTAGGCCTCATGCACAGACAGGCCGACTGTGTGGCACCGTGTGGGGGACACCGGCCCAGAGGTAGACATGGGAGGGGTCACAGAGCAGGTGCTCTCTCCATTCCGGACACTGAGGACCAGCCGCCAGGACGTAATGCTGGCAGCAGAGGGGCACAGGTCTGATCTGACAGACATCTGGGAGGGATCCCGTGCGGCTTCCTGGGTTGAGGCGCGAGTGTTTCCATGTCTGGACGCTCTGTGTTGGGGAATCAGCAGGTTTGCCCTGCTTCCGTGGAATGGAAAGCGTTAATTCGCTGATTCGTGGCTCTCATGGGTTCACTCTGCATATGTGGACACATGACCCCGCAGGACTGGGTTTAGGTAAGGGTCTCTGGGGGCCACCGTGGATGCAGATGACAGGCATGACCCAGTGCAGGGCCTGGAGTGTCCATGCCGCAGAGACGCAGCTTCCGTCCTGGCACTCAGAGCCCCTCCATGGGGAGGGACGCAGCCAGGACTCTGGGGCTCCACCAGCAAGGCCGGGGACTCCGAGTGGCCCTCGGCATCTCATCAGTCCCTGTCACAACACCCCCCTCTGCAGGGGACAACAGAGGGACGCCCCATCCCAGCAAAGTGTGGGGACGCTGGGCTCCGCCTCTCACGGAGAAGGTGCTGTCACCAAGCCAACCTCATAGCTACGAGTGGGAGGTTTTGTTCAGAGTCTCCAAATATTTGCCCCAAAGGCCGGGAGAACTTAAATGCACAGCATTCTAGCAGCTGGCTTCCATGGTGTCCTCAGTTCCCCCGCCTGTCCTGTGAGTACCCCCACCCCGGCACAGCCCTGTCACCTGTACTGGGCCAGCAGGGCCTAGGGGTCTGAGCGTGCAGCTGGAGGAACCTGGCCTGGGACGTGCCCTGGGAACTCTGAACAGTAGGAATGGCCAAGCCTCCCCTCCCCTCTGCACCCTGCCTGCTCCTGGCGCACTCCAGTACACGCTCATTGCTTCTAGGCCCCACGCACGTTTCTCCTCTTCCCTGGTCAGACCGAGGGCACGCGCCCCCCGCAGGTGCACATGGAGGTCTGCCGTCAGAGAGCTCCCGCTGACGCTGCAGGAACCCATCCTCGCCATCTGCGCCGTTGGTCCCAGGCGCCTTCCCGTGAATTCAGATGTGAATTCTGCTGGAGGAAGGAGGACCCGTCCTTCCACGGAAGCAAAGGAATATTATCAGTTCACACAGATGCGCGGGGCACGCGGGGTCGGGAGGATGAGTGTCTCTCGTGGTTCACACAGATGCATGGGGCGCGCGGGGGTGTCTCCCGTGGGGCACATGTTGCTAGAAGAGCAGCCACTTTCTTCAGCGGCCCTGGTCCGGTGGCCAGTGGGAGGGAAGCCGGCTGTGGGGTCCGCCTGGGGCAGAAGGGCCCGGTGGTTCTCACTGAAGAAAGTGAGATGCATTTCTCCTCAGCTGAAGTACCTTCCATCCCACTGTGGCATGCAGGGAGGAAAGCCGGGCAGCTCCTCTCCCGGGAAACGTGGATCATTTGAAAGAAAGCGCTGGGGTGGGAATCTGGTCGGCCGAGCGAGGTCCGTTCAGGCAGCTGTGCCTTGTAGGAGCAGATGCTGTCCGAGGCTTGCAGGAGAAGGCACCACTCTCCTGGAAAAGGAACTGGGTGTGATGGGTGTTGGGGGCAGGGGGTCCCCACTGCAAGATGGCCGTTGTGTGATGAGCACGTTGTCACAGGCGGAGGAGCATCTTCTCTGGGCCACGTTTGGACACCTGGCACGGTCAGAGGCCCTGTTTCCTCCCCAGGGAACCAGACACCCAGGTGCTTGGATGGGTGGGCTCCTCTGAGCAGGGAGGCGGGTCTACTAGGAGGACAGAGAGGTCGGGCAGCATCGGTGTGCAGGGTCTGGGGCTGGAGGAAAGCACGCCGTGCAGGGCTCCCCACTCCCTGGGACCCATCCCGAGCTGGGGAGGTGCATGTGGCTCGGCCTTCTCTCCATCAGTCACACTTACTCGGTAACTCCCGTGGGCTTGGGTCTTTGTTGTCTTCAGCCTCTGCCTTGAAGCTGTTCTCTCGGCTCCATGAGCCCTGACCTGCTGACTCGGGTGACATCCAGGTTCTCTTCCTGCTCGTGACTTCTCGGGGGCTGTGGGCTACATGTGTGCAGGCAGGCATGCATGTTTATACAGGTGTGCGTGTGGACACACAGATGTGAGCGGGTGTGCATGCTGGCAGGCGTGTGTGTAAGGGTGCGTGTATGTGCGGTGCGTTTCCCTGCAGGTGCGTGTGCGCAGATGTGGGCGGGTGTGCAGCTGTGTACACAGGTGCACGTGTGTGTGCATGCACGAGTGTGCCGGTGAGCACAGACGTGTGTGCGTGCGGGTGTGTGCACGTGTGTGCAGGGGCTGGCTCCGGTGTCCGGCTCCAGGGACCCCCGACTGCTGCACTGGTCCATTTCCGCTCCACCTTCCGGTGCCGGTTCTCTCTCCCACGGCAGCCGTGGCCAATTGTTCTCCCCTCAGTGCCTCCCTGACGGATCAAAGCCGGTGACGCCAGCTGAGTCAGCTTAACCCCTCGGGACTTCGGGGTTAAATCTGGAAGGTGGGGGACTTGCGCTGAGATCCATGGCTCCTTGAAGATCCAGGCTTCTGACCCGCTGTGCCAGGCACTGTTTTAAGTGCAGTACACGTAAGAATCCACTTACTCTCCGTCATTCTCGGGCCGGAGGAGTGTGGGGGTGAGGTCACGTACTGTGTGTGCACACGCGGGTGTGTGTCGGACCCGCTTCTGCTGCTTCTCCTGCAACATCTGTGCTGTGCAGCTCCCCTGGGCATCCCCCAGACACGGACAGAATCGTGAATCCCGCCACGCTCTGTTTCTCGGTCAGCCCGCCTGCCTCCCGCGGCCCGAGCTCCGTTTCAGGCACAGAAGCAGCACCACATGCTGTCGGTTCAGCCTCTGTTTGTTCTTCAAAGCCCGGGGGTGAGTGCGCTTCGCGGTTCTGCTCCTTGCTAAGTGCACCTGGGAGAAACGACTTCATGTGGGTTCCTCATCACCAGTTCCTTTAGGAGTGACCCCCGCGCAGGGGTGGCTCTCCCGGTAGCAGGTTATTCCCTGGCTGGGCAGGCAGCCACGTCGGGGCTCTCCTGGGCAGGGGCTCAGAGAAGACTTCCAGCTGTGGCCCTCAGCCGTCCCCCCTCTGGCCCCGGTGCCCTTGGGTCCAAAGTGGGCGTGCCCACAGCTCGGCGCCTCTCCAGCCCCCACAAAGACTCCGTGGGGCACGAGCGTTAGTGACCTGGGGAGACATCCCCAGAGACCTCGAAGAGTAGACAGAGGAGAACTGTGACACCATCCATGTCCCAGGAAACCCAGAAGCCCCCGCCAGGGCTTCCGCCCTGCAGAGGCCCCATCGGCTATGCCCCAGCCAGAGCCTCGGGTGTCCCCTCTCCTGACATTTGAGGACTCCCACCATCACCGTCCCACCCGCGCTGCCCAGCTGGGCTGGTGGAACTCGTGTGCAAGCCCCGTGAACACAGCTCCCGGCCCAGAGGCAGGCAAGCGGCCTTGGCCTCACCGAGAGTGTCTCGCGGGTCTCATTCCTGCCTTGAGGGCCTTTGATCTTCACGCGCACCCCCTCCGAGAGGGGTGCTGCTGAGCGCTGGTTTCCCGCGGCTGTGCTCAGCCCCAGTGCAGAAAACGCACCATCTTCCACAGGGCATCGGGTCCACGGGCTGGTTCTGTTGCCCGAGGGTGACACTGCCCCGTCTTTCAAGTTCCTGAGCTCCGGAGCAGCCGCGGGCAGGCATGTGGGGCTGCAGAGCGTGGGCTCATTTCTGCCTCCAGTGTGGCTGCTACGGCCACCGGGCAGGTGCCACCCGTGTGTCCCAGGCCTCTCTGGCCCTGACTCATACCTTCCATGCCTCTGCCTGGCCTGATTCTTCATCATTCCTGCCTCCTTTCACCTGCCACACCTGCTGGGGTACAGTCCCAGAGTGCGCTCAGCACCCCCCTCGGCCCCAGTGTGTGGCCATCTGGGCAGCGCAGGCGCCCGAGCGCCAGCTTCCGGGACACAGGTGGGAGCACGGGCACTGCCACGGGAGCACTCAGTGTGGGGAGGAGGTCCCCATGCTGCACAGCTGGGAGCCCTGACCTGGACGTCACGGAGACACAGAGGAGTGTGCTGCTGCGGCAGTCCCGGTGGTCTTCATGGAGGAAGTGACAGGTCTCACAGGATCAACAGGATGAGCCAGACATGAAACGCCGTGGGTGACACTGAGTCTGGAGGCAGGGGACAGACTGTGGTGGGTGTCATGGTGCGTGCTGGTGTGAGTTTCGCTCGTGGGCACTAGCATGGCGCACTGGCATTCCCAGAGCTCATTCAGAAGCAGCTCTCCACCTGCACGTGAGGCACAAGGAGCTCAGCGATGTGTCCAGTGACAAGGACAGCCACCGTGTCTGTTCCACAGGGTCCCATAGCAGGAGGACAGACATTGCTCGGTGGGGCGCCCACACTCCCTACCCCAGTGAGCAGCTCCAGCTCTGGCTGTCGTTGCTGGAGACAGGGGCCGGCAGGGCTGACCGTGGCCTGGTCCCTTTGCAGGACGGCTGGCGTCTCGGCCAGATGAAGCTCAGCCCGTCCATCTGGTCTGGAAGGGCCCCGGGTCTGCCCAGCAGCCGTTCTCCGCGGTCCCTGGACCCAGGCTGCGGGGCGTGGAGGTCTCAAGTGCTCGCGTCCTGGTACACACTAGCCAGCCGTGTCGCCACGACTGGTTTTGTCTCTCACTTGCGGGGTCTAGTGTTGCCGTCGCAAGAGCATCTGGACCCAGCCCAGAGCCCCTCTGCTGCCTCTCCCCCTCCCTTGTGCGCTGGCGGGTTTCTCAGTCCCAGGTTGCTCCTCTCTGCCATGGGAAACAAAGCCCACGGGAACATGGGCATCCAGAGTGAGGGTCCAGGGGAAGCCGCCTTCACGAGGGCCGGTCCAGGGCGGGAGCTGCAAGGCTGGGGATGGATTTGAGCTCTCGGTCTCCCCCGGTCCTAGCTGACGTTTGCTCCTAGTGCTTGTCACGACGCACGGCCTGGAACTCTGTCCGTTCTCCGGAGGGAGCCTCGGGCAGGAAGGAAGTCAGAGGTTGGGCCTGGTTCTCAAGGTCTGGGGAGGAGGGGCAGGAAGGACAGCGGAGGAAGCGAGAGGCAGATCAGGGAACCACGGCTGTCCCAGTCCTGTGCCCCGGCCTGTGCACTCGCGCTGGGTTCATCGAAGCCCACTCAGCCGCACTCACCACCACCCACCACGAGGACGCGGCACCCAGCGCCCTCTGTGTGCAGCAGGGAGGCCGGGACAGGGCCGGGAGCCCTGGCCTCTCAGCAGCACCTCCCCCACCATCTGGGGTGTCCCTGTGGCTGCACTCCTGCCGGCTTCTGTTTGTCCCCACTCTGTTCAGATGTTCCTTAGACACACAAACACAGCTCTCCGGACTTAGACAACCTGCGGCTGCAGAGGAAGAGGGAGAGCGAGAACCATCTTCACAGCGAGGCCCAGAATGTCTCTTAGGAAACACACTTGTTGTTTGCGGGGAAACGTGTTGGATAAATACTGCTGTTGGAAGGTGTATCCAACGAGGTCCCATCCAGGGGCCCGCTGGGGCTCAGAGGGGACGGCACCCAGAGAGACCCCACCCCTACCTGAGGGGCACCGAGCCAGGTTCCCCGGACCCCCGTCCACACCGCAGCTGGACGACAGGAGCGCCTCACAGCCTCACTTCGAACCTGTGCACTCTTACAGGACACAGAGTCCAGGGTGGGATCTGGGCTTGCCCCCCTTTCCTGTGCCGGGGTGAGTTCCCGGCCTCCACGGGTACGGGCGTCCTGCCACTGGATGCCTCATCCAGTCTGGAGCCCGGTGCCTTAGAGACCAGGCAGCCCCAAAGACTTAGACCCAAGACACCTGCCCACTCACCTGCCATGGGCAGCTTCCCAGTTACACACCAGCTGGGCCCCGAGAGACAAGGCACTGCTGGGAAGGGGGGCACCCCTGCCCCGGGGCCGCTGCACCACAGCCCGACGGGCCTTCCCTGAGCACAAATGGTGCCGGGACAGCCTCTGAGCTGACGCCCGGCTGCACTGTGTGCTGGTCACGGACGGTGTCTGTCCCCCTCCCGTCCTCCCTGGGCTCTGTCCTCCGTGCTGTCCGGTGCTTTCCCAGTTGTCTGGACGTGACCATGTTGTGACTTGAGGGGCAACAGCTCTCACTTAACTGTGGCTCTGTTGGTGGTTTTGTTCTCCAGACTCACTGTCTTGTTGCCTATTTGTGCTGAACTAAATTCTGTAAAATTAGTATTTGTGGTGAGCAAATATGGTCCCATCTGCCAGTGACAATGACCAAAGATCCGCTAGGGGACTGGCCGTCTGAACACACACCGTCCTTCGCGTTTGCCGCCCTCCGTCCGGCTTAGCAGTTCGTCTGCCATCACCAGCGGCGTGCCGGGCGCGCGAGTGCTGCGCTTTGCTGCACACGGGGGCTGGGGTGGGGCTCGGGGGTGCGGCCCAAGACGCAAGGAGTGTAGACCTAGAAGACCGGCCTCCGAGCCCCTGGGCGGCTTCCCGCCTGTGGGGGGACGCAGGGCTGCGGGGCTCTCTGAAGCTCCGTGTCTCTCGGTCTTTGTCTCGCCCCCGCCCCCCGCCCACGGATGACTCACAAACCACAGTGTCCTCCCCGTCGCTGATGGAGCTGTGAAGTCTTCACACGTGTTATCACCCGTGGGGAAGGACGTTAAGACATCATCCCCACGTCATGGAGTTCAAGTCTTCCTTAGGGAAGCCGGGGTTGCCCACGTGACGTGAAGGAGAGCAGGGTCGAAGGCAGAAAGGCAAGTCTTCCTGTCGCATTCAAGTGAAAGCAGAGCGCGCTGGGGCTGAGCTCCCGGGGACGCAGACGGGCATGCATCGCGGGGCACGTGGCTCGGACGGATCTGACTCCTTGGGGCGAGGCTGGAGACACGGGGGGGGGCAGGGGCATGCCCTGAACAAAGACAGAGCCTTTGCAAGGAGCACAAGACATCGCGTGAAGGTGGAGGAACGTAGGCAGGACGGGTGAGAGGGTCAGCAGGTGCTGGGTCAGCAGGGCCAATACCGCACAAGCACGGGTCGACGAACAGACGAAATCAGTGTCTGTGTGCCCATGGTCACGGCTGCTTCTGGGCACACCTGCTCTAGAAGTGGGTTATTTCATGCCGTTCTGGAATGCTTTTCATATCAGAAGCTTTTTAAAAGTAATATTCTCTATAGATAATCCACAGCCACACTCCTTCATTTGCTTGAGAGGTTAAATCCCTTCTTAGAAAATGAGTTTTATTGTAAAATTTGTGAGGATCTACAGATCAGAAGAGAATAATAAGTTTCTGTGGATCTGTCACAGACACGTAACTTCAAAATTATTAAGTCAAGGCCAGTCTCGATATTTATGCGTCAACCCCCAACCCTGCTCTTCCCCCCAATTCCAGATTATTTTGAGGGAAATTCTGGTCATGACAAAAATACGCGCCTTCCTTTCAAAGAGTAAAAGTCGGGCGGCATCAACACCGACCTATGGTTGGTAAAATCCGTACAAACAAGCTTGTTATTTTCTTCCATGGTGAGACCTTGTATCTTCTTCTGTGTCCTGCTTTGTTGTTCTCCGTCTCTCGGCACCGCGTGGGAAAACTAGCCTACCCGCATGCCCTTGACCTCATGTTGGGCTCCTGGAGGGCAACGGCACGGGGGCCAAGCTGTGGACACATTGGGAGGTGGTTTCTGTGCTGGGCTATCCGTCCTCCAAGTACGCTGGCAACAGTGTGGAAACCCACCTGAGCTTGGTGGACCCGAAGACATTTGTAGCGAGAGGTTCTCCCCAAGGTCAGGAAGAAGAGGTTGAAGGAAGACCAGCTCTCGAGCATGTGTTTCTCCTGTGCTGGGTGATGGACGAACCCTTCCCCGAGTTCCAGGGGCCACAGCCGTGGACAAGCCACGCAGGGCAGACCACCAGAGCAGTAGTTCCGCCGTAATGACGAGGCTCTTTAATGTGCGGCTACGTACAGAGGCATAGATCGCAGGAGACAGTTTGATCTGGAAGAGTCTACAGGTGCAGACATTCCGAGCGGGGTCCCCACGGCAGAACGCTGAGCGCCGCTGAGGCAGGAAACACAGATCACTGCAGAGCTCCGAGATGGAAGCTGTCACAGGAGGGCATCCGAGACGTTGGCTCCCTCCCGGCGGGCTTTGCACAGGGACACCCGATCAGGTGGGGAAGGAGGGGTCTGGGATTGCTGTACTTGCGGTCACGTGAGATCTCCCACAAAAGACCTTACCTGGCGGAGGGAGGAATTAGAGCACGTGATGGGGAGCAAGGAGCCGCTGAGGGATCTGGGAGCAAAACGATGGAGACCGAGTCGCCCGTCAGGAGACGAGTCCACGGCAGTTACAAGAGAGCCCAGAGGAGGCCCATTCCAAGACCCCAGGGAGAGGACGTGAGTGCGGCAGGTCCCTTACCGAGGCAAAGCTAGGGTGTGCCCATCTTCCCGTTAGAACCACAGTAGCTTCCTCCCCTTCCAGAGAGAAGCAAACCAATGCCGGCCCCAGAAGAGGCAGGTGTAGCTCAGGGAACAGATGAGAACTTCGTGGGCCTACAGAGATCT
Source organism: Pteronura brasiliensis (assembly GCA_004024605.1). NCBI lineage: Eukaryota > Metazoa > Chordata > Mammalia > Carnivora > Mustelidae > Pteronura > Pteronura brasiliensis. The sequence goes on along the minus strand of PJEN01003159.1, from coordinate 41,623 downwards.
GAGAAAACTTGGCACCACAGGCATACCTCAAACAGGGTGAGATGAAGCAGCCATGATCCAGGAAGAAGAAAGCATTCTTCCAGCCTTAGAATATGGCTGCTAAAAAAAATCACAAAAATTGGGAAAATGTTGGGGAATTCCTCTAGTATAGAGAACTGGAAAATAGAGAGAAAGTAGGATCAGAAAGAGAAGGACCATCATTTCCTCTCCGTCTGTCATGCTGGGGAGGCCTGCGTATCCCGGACTCACCACGAAGGAAGATGTGAGCGCTCCTTACCTGTGGGGTGACCTGCCCCCTGGGAGCAGCCGGTGCCAAGGACTTGCTGTGTGGCCAGCCTGTTTGCTTTGTTACGTTGGTGCCTTTCTGCATGTAGGGCCTGCCAGGAATATTTTTACAGGCAGGTTATGAACACAGGGGAGAGGCACAGGGGGGTGACCAGGGCAGGGAGCAGGCTAGGACAGCTGGAGGCAGAAGGCGGGGTGGCCTGGGGACCTCGGGTCCTCATCCGTCAGGAACCAGCAAGGGGCAAAGGCCAAGGCACCTGCCCGAGGGGCCCTGCTCATCTTTGTCCCCACGTCCTCTCCAGTGCAGAGGTGGGTGCTGACGCTGACCTTGGGAGGAGGGTGAGCAGGAGGCCGGCCATGGGCCTGGAGGGAAGATGGAGAAAACTCTAGAACCTCAATGACATTTATTTGTTCCCCGCGGTTCACTTTCCAAGTGTCTGTATTAATGCAGGACTGAGGATCATGAATTTTCAAACATTTCTTTGTGATCACGACGCTTACTTCTGGTTCACTTCCGGCTCTTCCAAGTGGGAGTTCTGTCATTTCCATAAACACGTCCCCAGCACATTCCTAGATCCCATGCGGTGCTTCCTGATTCCCAGATCCTCTCCTCACCCTGACCTCTGAAGACATCAACCCACTGTTCGGGCGCCTGTTGGGCTGCGTGTCCTGCTGTCCCCTCGGGCTCAGCATGGCAACCCCTGGGGATCCTGGTCCTCCCCGGGGTCGGCTGCCCTGACATCCATCCCCATCCAGGACCAGCTGGAAACTGCTGGCCTGACGTGTGTGTTTACCTTGCTGGCCTGTCCCCGCCGGGGAGCGTCTCCGCTGGGCGCCCGCCCGCTGCGTTCAAAGCGCCATCGTCCCTAATCAAAGTCCACAGTCTTCCACGCTGGAGCCTTCCTGTGTGCCAGAAATAACTTTCTGAACGCATTACGTTGCTCTTTTTAAACAAAAAGAACCTATTTATTGACACGGATGACTATGAAGAATTTTCCGGGCGCGGAATACTTGCGGTTCCTGTTTTCCGAGGGCAGGGGCGGAAGAGACCCTGAGCGGGTTTCTGTATCAGAAGGACAGTCCGCGCCTCCCCCAGAGCTCCGCCCCCAAGCGCACCCGTCCTGGGCGCCCCGCTGAGGCTGCCCAGCGGGGAGAGTGCAGGTGGCACCTCGCGGGTATTTATTTGACGTTCAGAGCAAGCACATAAGGCCCCCACGACAGATCCAGGCTGGTTTTAGCGGCAGACGGTGGAAGACCACCAGCGCCTCAGTGTCTCCGGCAAACTCCCGTCCCCTGGTCCCACCGAGCGCCTCCCTTATCCGTGAGGGCCCCGCCCGGCACCCACAGCCATCTGCCACTGCCCGGGGCTCTGGACGTGGGGCGCTGCAGGCCTGTGTGGATGCTGGCCAGCAAGCTCTGGGAGCCCCTGGTCTCTTCCAGGTACCTGACCTCAGCAGAGCCCGGGGCCTGGGCCCTTCCCCTCCCCACCCCCTGTTTAGGTGGGTATGAGCTGTGGGGTGAGGAATTTCACAGCACAGAACCCAGCTCTCTGGCCTTTTGGGGCAGTGTGGATGTGTTTTTGTGTGGAGGAGCCTGTACACACGTGGCCCATGTCTTGGGGCCCGGCTGCACCCCTGTGTCCACCTGCACACGTGCGGCCCAGGCCCCAGGGCTGGTCACTGCATAAGTGGTCAGGTAGCTCCAGAGTCAGTGGGAGTATAATGGCCAAGGGGAGGTGGGAGGACGCAGGACAGAGAGGACAGCTGGGGGCGGCAGGAGGGAGGACGCAGGACAGAGAGGACAGCTGGGGGCGGCAGGAGGGGCTTGGGGCGCCCGCCCAGTGTGCAGCCCGGTGCAGTTCCCACACTCGGTGCTGTGGGTGCGGGAGAAGGTGAGAAAGCGCTTCTGTTTCCCACCGGGCTCAAGGCAAGTGTGTCTCTCTCAGCCGAGGACAAGGCTTCCTTCCTGGGAGGCCAAGTCTGTGCGGGGGGCAGGAAGCAAGAGCTTCCTGGCCCTCCGCACACCAAGGCCTCGGCCTTCCGGGGCAGGTGGCAGGGGGACTGGGGTCCCTTCTGGTGCTCTGTTGTCCACGAGCCATCTCCTCTCCGAGATGGTCCCCTGGCCATAGAGACAGGAGTCTGGTCTCCACAGAATGAGCGCTGCCGTCACAATCACAAGACATCTAGAGGAGTAAGCATTTATTATTATTATTATTCAGAACTGAAGTCAAGGAAAAGGTTCAGGAGCGTCCGCTGGTATCGCGTGTGGGTGAGCGGTGGCTGCCTCGCCTCTGGGACACTCACAGAACCAATACAAGGAGTTGAGAAGGTCCTGCCTCTTCGCAGCCTCCTGCTCAGAGAGGGGGCGTTCCGACAATAATAGGCTGTAATGTCTTATTAGGGTCTGTGCGCTGACCGATTAATTACCGTTATTATCTGGTGTCCAAGTAACATGAGTATCCCCCGCTGGCTTCTTATCGTCCCTGAATTTTGATGGTTTCAGGGTGAAATATCGGTCCTGGGTCAGGATTTACGTGGCAAGGCAGCTGTGGCCCTGGGTTTGGTCTCTCTCCCACCCCGTCCTCACCCCCCAGCCTCCTCCCGTGGAGCATGCTTCCTCGTACCACTCTGTGTCTCTTTTATCTGCACGAGGACATTTTAGTAGGGTTTGTTTCCTGTAATTTTTCCCCATATTGACTTCAGAGCAGACACACAGCCTCTGAGCTGTGAGCTGCCAGGACCCGACAGAGAATCTGGGGGCCGTGTCACAGGCTCTAACTTGTACGTCGGGCTGAGGTGAGGCCGAGGCGACACCTGTCAGGGTCCCCAGTTTCAGAGCCCTCGGCTCACCTCTGGGTCTGTGAATCTGAACCCGGGTGAGCTCTTGTCCTGCTGGCTTGAGTCTCTGGTGCTGCTGATTCACGGACATGCGATGGGACGCCCCAGCTCCACTCTGAGCTTGGTCTAGGCTGCTCTGTGACAGGGTCCGGCTCTCACCTTGACTTAGGCTTGCTGGGCAGCTCTTCCTGGGCCCTGTTACCTGGTTTCCCCCTCGGCCTGTGGTCTCTGTCGGTTTCAGAGCATAGAGGTGAAGGCAGACCCTGACAAGTTGACCTCAGTCATCCTTGTCGGATCGCGGACACGGCATCCTGACACTGGGTGGTGGCCTTTCCTGTCCTGACAACTAGCTGGGCCACCATTAGCAGATTTGAATGTCCTAGTCGGTGTGGAGGAGGGCCGTGCTGGGGTGGCTGTGCGTCCATCGTCGACACTCCATGGGCTCCAGGCAGGAGTGTGCTCCACTTGCCTTGGATTTCCCTGTTTCACTGTTACCAGCGATCACGGTAGTTAATAAAAACTTTCCACCCGAGGCAGCTGGGGATGGGTGGGTTACACCCAACTTTGAATGGAAACAGTTACCAGACACATCCTGCTAAAAATGTTACAAATAGACCAGAGGCACCGTGCCGAGCTGGGGATTGTTCCTTCTCCCTGACTTCTAACAGCCGTGTCACACAATTTCTCAAAAGTGTCATTCTACTTGTCTTAACGGTGTCAGACAGTTTGCTCTTCAATGCCCTGATGAAAAGGGCAATGGGGAAATTGCATTTAAGTAACACACTAGACACAGTGCGATTGTGGAGAAATTCCTTTCCGTCCTGTCATCTGTAGGAACTGTGAGTTGTCATATCTCAAATACAACAAAGAAAATTGTGAATAAAATTCACTATTTGTGTGATATTTGTGTGGCATCATACAAATTTTATTTGCGAATAAAATCCTCTTGGTGTGAGGGTCACACTCCAATTTAGTATACAGGGTCACACTTTACTCGGGCAATCGAGGTTTTAAAGCATATGTTTATGTTTAAGGAGAGATGAGCATTAGAAACTCATCGTCTTAAAGTTGGAGAGTGACTTTATCTCGGGTTTCAGCTTTTCACCCCCTGAATTAGCTACTCTTGGATGCATGGAAGATTATCCCAAACACGTCATTATAAAAAGCGAGCATTTTCTGTGGTGCAGTGGCTGTGGGTCTGCGTGGCTGGGCGCCCATGGCCCAGGGTCTCTTGCGATGTTGCTTCCAGCTGTGAGCTGGGGCTGTGGTCTCACTTGAAGGCTTGACTGGTGGGCAGTTGCTTCTCAGTGCGTCCATGTGACTGTTCACCAGACCCAGTCCCAGGCCACGTGGCCACTGGCCTTGGTCTTTCTCACTCAGACATTCCATGCATCTGGCTTCTGCCTCTCCAAGTGGCCCCGCACTCCTGCGCACTGCCCGCTTCCGTCAGGGAGATCTCATTCAGCAGGTGGCGGTTCCTCCCCAGACATCCCATGGGCTCCTACCATGTCCCAATGCTGGGTTCCTCACCTGCACATCTGGGACCTCTTTGCCACAGTGCTCCAAGGGCCAGAGACCAACCTGTCGTTCATTTCTTCAGGGCCCTGGGGATTCAGTCTTTCAGACACTCACTTCGGGTCGAAACCTGGGCCAGCTTGGAAGAGTGTAGATTATTCATACTAAGTCCTCTGGGTCTCTTCACCGACATCTTTCGAACTCTCTCACTTGAAATACCTAATCAGGGCTGTGAAAGGTGCGATCTCCCTCAGGAGCCATTTGCTGTGCACTCTGTATTCTGGCTACATTCTTTGGCGTGAGGTTCTGCATTTTTAGGACAGCAGAGAATGTGCAATGAGCACTTTTTGCCTGTCCAAGTGGCCCACGGATGTGGGGATTCTGAAAGCTCCATCTGTAGAGAGTAGCGTGTTCCTGTGACACACTTTTTGCCCAAAGAACATGATATCTGGCCTTTTGTGTCTGTTCTGTGGTGTCTGAAGGATTTAAATTTTATAAAAATGCACATACCATCAAAATGTTTCAGTATGTGTATAATATAAATTCAATGTCTTTAAAAAGAAGGAAAATAAACAATTTTTATAGAGTAACATTTCATAGTTTTTTTTTTTTTAATCCTCGAATTAGAAGAAGTTTTAATTGTGGCAAAATACACATAACATGAAAGTTAACAGCCTGGAGTGGGCTGGCAGACTCAGTCAGAGCGTGTGACTCCTGATCCGAGGGTTCTGAGTTCAAGCCCCACACTGGGTGTGCAGCCTACTTAAAAAATTAACCGTCTTCACCATTTTTAGGAGGACAGTGCCGTGGCATTAAGGTCATTCATATTGTTGTGCAACACTCCCCACCATCCGTCTCTACTTCCCTGTGCCCCAGCCCCTGTCACCGACCCTTCTACTTTCTGTCTCACAAATTTGACAGCTCTGGGAACCTCATATAAGTGGTATCATACAATATTTGTCCTTTTGTGATTGGTTTATGTCACCAAGGACAAAGTCCTCAGAGTCCATCCATATCATAGCAGGTGTCAGAATTCCCTTCTTTGTTAAGGTTGAGCATGGTCTCTTGTGTTCACACACCACATTTTGTTGCGCCATTCATCGGTCACATGGGTGGGCCAGCAGCTCTTCGGGACTCTGCTTCCCTTCTGGGGGGATGTGTATCCGGAAGCAGAGTTGCCAGGTCATATGGTAATTCTATGTCGAATTTTTTGAGTAAAGCCATACCACTTTCCACAGCAGCCAGTCCATCCCATTCCACCAAACAGGAGCATCCGTTTCTGCACGTCCTCACCTACACTTGCTCTTTGATGTGTTTTTTTCCTTCATTACAGATGTCCTAACGGGTGTGAGGTGGTGTCTTGTGTGACTTGGATTCGCACGTCCCTGATGATGAGTGATGTGAGCACCTTCCCACATGCTTGCTAGTCATTGTCTATCTTCTGTGGGGAAATTACCCTTATGTATTATCAACAAAAACAAAATGTACCGGCATTTGAAAGTAGTACTTTCTAGCATTTCTACAGAACAGACAACAGTCACGATTCAGATACCTGACCGGCCAGACCACTTAACTGAGTGGAGTATTGTTGACGTTAGCAGGAAGGTGGGTGGGCTTGGAAGCCGTCAACAGCTCTTAGCGAGTGCTCCCTCGGCCTGCGTTCCCCCAGGAAGGCGCTCCATGACATCTCCACTCTCTGACACGCAGGAGAGTAGCCTGAGCTCCTGTGGTCATGGGCGACCGACCCAGGTGGGCCTGACGAAGCAGGGCTCGAGTCTCAGGGACAGACTTCTGGTGAGGGTTCAGCTTTGTGCTTCCGTCACTTCTGGATCAATCTGCTGGAAGAAAATTGCCTTTCAATAACTTTTCTATTTTGGGACCACTACTCCCTGTTCTTTTCCGATCATAGGCTCATGGGAGATAAAGTAGCTGGCGAGCCCTCTTGATGGTTTCCACTTTGGCTTAGTTATAAATGTGCAATTGGGCTCATTATCGTGATGTCAGGCAGACTCTCGGGATGGGGCTGTGAGTTTCTTACCCGCCTCTCTGGCAAGGCCGGCAGGGCAGTGTGAGCTGAGCACGGCCATCTGCTCTCTTCCTATGTGGTCCTGCCCCAAAGACCATTGCTTCCCCCTTCCTCGCTCAGCTTCCTTCCTGGGGACTTGGGGATAGACCACCTAGTTCTTCCCCAAGAAGGATTTGGAATACATTCTGTGGGAAGGACTTTTCCTTTACCTCAGGTTTTGGTTAAAGATCCGCTGCAGCTGGCCTGGTGATCTTAGCCACTAACTTTGTCTTAAAAGAGGATTGTGTCTGCTCTGGCATGTTTCCAATGGAGACACGATGCTTAAAGTCATTTGTGTCTGTGCTTGGTTTCTGTACCTGTGCTCTTTCCTGTGTGCCTTGAATGATTCTCTGCACAGGTGGGGGTAACCTCATGGGGTCTGCACAGAAAGGAGGGTGAGACTGAGCTTCTGAACTTTTTGCAGGAAGTTTGGTCCAAAAACTGCTGCAATCCGAGCGTACTTCGGGTTTGGTAATAACGGGTGTAAGAAAAAAGAAAAAGCTCGGGGCACCTGGGTGGCTCAGTCGGTTAAGCCTCTGCCTTCGGCTCAGGTCATGATCTCAGGGTCCTGGGATCAAGCCCCGCATCGGGCTCCCTGCTCAGCAGGAAGCCTGCTTCTCCCTCTCCCACTCCTCCTGCTGTGTTCCCTCTCTCACTATCTCTCTCTGTATGTCAAATAAATAAATAAAATCTTTAAAAAAAAAAAAAGAAAAGAAAAAGAAAAGGTTCACACACAATAAAAAGCTCAGTAGTGGTTGTAAAGAGTTTTGAATCAGTTAACCCTTTACTTTGCGTTCTTAATGAAATCTAGGTCTGTTCTTCCTAGTACATAACTGAGCGTGCTCCACAAATCCATCCACAGTCTGAGTGCCTGGTGGCCAGCTCCAGGGGCTCTCCCTCCCCTGGGCTGGCATCTCAGGGGCTATTTCTCGGCAAACTGTGCCCTGCAGATTTTGTCCTGTTTGGACAGCTGTCTCAACAGCCAGGAGATGGCAGCCTGGTCTGATTTAGTGCTGATCCTTCTGGGTAGAACATAAATGGGTACAGTTTAAGACGTGTAGTGGTTTTCTTTCCTTGAAAGTTCCCATAAACAAATGACTGTTTTCAGCTTTCTGGTCATTTCCACACTCCCCATGTTCCTGATGATCTAGTACTCATCTCCTTACTGGAAAAAACAAAACAAACAAACAAACAAAAAAAAAACTATTTCAAGTACCAATTGGTAATACATGCTTCTACCACATTCACTCTTCACGTTTATCCCTCCTGTGCTGTGGGTCAGGCTGTGGGTCAGACTCTGTGGAACGTGACTGGAGCAAGCAGGCTCCGCGGGCGTGCTGTCCCATGTGCAGACTGCGGCGGCTTCATGTCCAATGCCGTCCTAAATGACACGCCAGGTACTTCGTGCAGGTAGGGGACAGGTGCATGACAGGTGCATGAGTCCCCCTGGGAGACTCTGGCTGGGCTGGGGCACCAGGGCTGACCTTGCATTGGGGGGCTGGAGGGAAAGGGCAGACATGGTAGCATGGACAAAGGCCCTGAGGCACGGAGACAGACCCTTGGTGAGGGTAACATTTGTTCCTTCTACCTGCACACAAGGTGTTGTGTGGAGGAGGTGGTAGCAAAAACAGAAGCAGAGTGTCAGGTGAATCAACACCCACACATTCCACGGAGGACAACACATGTAAGTCCACGACACAGGGACAGGACAGAGGTGGGAGTGAGTGGCCTGTTCAGCTTAATGGGAAAGAAGCCATTGTAGTGTCAGGGAGGAGTGAGTCCAGAGGGCGTGGAATGGGATCAGAATCTGAGAAATCGAAGGACTATTTAGGAGAAATTTAAAGATTGTTAATATTACATTAATAATAGTAATGTATGAGGTATCTCGTCCTCTTGCTTAGGCTTATTAAACCCAGGATTAAAATAGAGTCATTATTCTTTTCTTTCTGTATTAATTTTGTTTAATTTTAATTCCAGTACAGTTGACACAGTGTCCTGTCAGTGTCAGGTGTACGAGACAGTGACTCATCACTTCCGTGCGTCACAGGTGCCCTCCCTCACCCTCATCGCCTGCTTCCCCACCCCCCACCCCAGCCCTCTCGTCAGCGGCACTGTGTCCTCTGGACTCAAGAGTCTGCCTCTTGGTTTGTTTCTCTCTCTCTTTTCCTTTGCTCATCTGTTTTCTTTCTTAAATTCCACAAACGAGTGAAATCATATGGTATCTGTCTTTCTCTGGCTTATTTTTAGAATTGTCACTAATTATTGTTAGTATTATTATTATTATACAATAAGATTCAGGATAATGCAGTCTAGCTCCATTCACGCCATTGCAGATGGCCAGATTTCTCTCTTATTTGTGGCTGGGTAATATTCCGTTGTGCCCACACCGTATCGTCTTTGTCCGTTGATCAGTTGATGGACACTTGGGCTGCTTCCGTATCTTGGCTGTTGTAGATAACACTGCTGTAAACATAGGAGTGCATGTCTCCCTTTCACATAGTGTTTTTGTATTTCGGGGGCAAATACCCAGTTGTAGAGTTACTAGATCGTATGGTAATTCTATTTTTAACCTGTTGTGGAATCTCTGTACTGTTCTGGAGGGGCTGCACCAGTTTGCAGTCCCACCAATAGTGCAAGGGGGCTCCCCTTTCTCCGCATCCTCTCCAACACCTGCTGTTTCTCGGTGGTGTTGATTTTAGCCGTTCTGACTGGTGGGAGGTGTATCTCATTGTGGTTTTGATTTGCGTTCCCCTGATGCCGGCTGATGTTGGGCGTCTTGTCATTGGTCCTTTGGCCATTGGTGTGCCTTCCTTGGAGGAGGAAGTCTGTTCATGTGTCTGCTGGATATGGAATTCCACAGCTGCATTTGGGGTAACGTGTGACAGGCTGGTGAGGTAGGAATGACCCCAGCTGTCCAGAAGAGGAAGTGAATGTGCAGAAAAGTACAGAGCTTGACCAGATCATGCAGCTGTGTGGCTGAACCAAGGTTGGGCCCAGTTAATAATTTGTAATATTCCGTTTGTAACAGTTTATAATTTGTATTTATTTATGATACTTTCTAGTACATGTGCCTGCTTTTGACATAGAAAAACGGAAAGATTGACTCTATTGCATTTTTTACACGGATAGTGGGGCTATTGAGAAGAGGGCACAGCGCATGCTCTGGATGTCAGTAGGCCCTTGGAAAGGTCTCCCGGAAACTGTAGCCACTAATTGTGGATGTGAACACTTCAGCCAGAAGGAACCAGGCTACAGCCTTAAATAAAATACTGATTTTCCAAGTTGCATGGCTTGCTTGAATTGGTGTTGATCAACCAGAGATAATTAAGAGATTTCATAACATCCATTTGATCTGTTGATCAAATGTTGGCGTTGGGCCTTCTGGTTCCCTTGAGGTCTGATTCCAGGGCCAACATCTTGCCTTGAAGAGCTGCATGAGGCTGATTACCCAGACTTGTGGCCATCGCTTCCTCAAGAGGGTGGCCACAGGAGGTGGCCTTTTTGCCCTAACTTTACTCTTCGAGCACAGCTAACCTGGTGTGTGCCATCTGGGGGTGTGGTAGTGCCAGGATGAACCTGGGGATCCCCTTGCACACTATGACCACAGGAGCACCCAGTCCCAGCCCGGAGCTCAGAGATCTTGCTGCCCTCCTGATGCATGTGGCAGTCACTCCCATGACCTCTCGTGCCTTCTCCAGCCCTGTCTGGTGTAGTGAGAGCACAGCAAGGAGGAGACAAGGACACGTCTGCCTTATTACTGGTCCCTAACAGCATCAGCACAGCCCCACTGAGAAACAAGTTTGCGGTGGTGACCACGAAAGGAGGCAAATGGGGTACATGTTGACCAGCATGGGATCATGGCCTTCAAAAGGGACATGTTGTTCTCAGCCCACCACACACGGGGCTCTTGGCCTATGGAAACATGGTGGCTTCAAGGACCTTGGAGAAGTCAGGTTCTCCAGAGTGTACAGTGTGAAGATACAGGAATCTGGACAGGAAGAGAGAATCTAGGTTTGGAAGGGCTCCGTAAATGGTAGAGCAGTCAAGAGTTCGAGGGTGGCTCATTCTGGACAGGTGTGGAGAGGAGAGGGGCAGGAAACGGGCTGGTGAGGCTGTGCCTGGGAGAGGGGTGGGGGCAGCCTTCAGGAAGGGACCATGGAACACAGGTGGTGGTGGGTTCCAGAAGGATTCAGCAGGTAGGTGTGGGGGTTCCCTGCCTATGGGGCAGGGTGCTTAGAGATGCAGGCTGGGTCGGAGCCGGTGGGGCGTCCTTGGTGGGAGCGGTGAGCCGGGCGGGTGAGGACCCAGGTGAGGGTAGCTGCTATGTGGTCCCCTGGCATCTTTCTCGTCTCTGACAGCGCCCAGTGCTGGATGGTTTTTCCCTAAGGTTCAGCGACCTCCCTGCAGAGCTGCATCTCCTTCTCGGAGGGGTCACAGGGTTGCCTGAGCTGAGGAGAGGGAAAGTCTGCCCGTCACAGCTCAGGTCTGAGAGGAGTTCTGTTGGCTGTAACTCTCCCCTTTCGTGTTCTGGTCTGTCTCCCACGAGAATAACCTCTGCACTACCATCAGTAGACCTTTCTCTGGTTCTATGGGGTATAATGTACAGTGAATAAGCTTGTAATTTTTAATGGAAAAATGGCCAAAATTTTAGCCATTTCGTGCAGCCCAGTTTAATTCGTTTATTATACGACTCATGGTTCTTTCCTTATAGCTTTGCAATTCCCATTCCTAAAAAGGAAACAAAACACAAAATAAAACAAGTGAGTGTGTGTGTTTGTGTGTATACCTCAAGGACAGGCTCAACTTCATCTTTTTGACACAGCCCTTAAAATATCTTTCCGTCCTAAGTGTATGTTTTGGTGGGTGGTTCTGAGAACATTTTGTTCCTGAGTGAATATCCAAACATGGGCCATGACCAACGACTACTTGTGTCTCATACACTGTGTTTTTTTCCCGTTTGTTTGGAGACCATTTGTTTGGTCCAGCTGTGGGTGCACTGGGCTTTTTAAGAAGAGGGATGATGTTGTCTCTGCTGACAGGGTTTACTCACAGGGAAGGCCGATGGAAACAAAGACCGAGACCTCACAGTCATGTTTATTGTGGTCTGGGGAGCTGAACCGAGCAAGGGAAGTCAGATCAGATCAAGGGCGAGTATACGACTGAGGAATGGCTTGTATTGTTTGCAGTATGAAACTAGACACAGAAGTTATTAAGGTTCTAACAAATTCTCTCCATAAACTTAAGGTTTACAAAGCATTTTCTAAAAGGTTCATTTATTTATTTAAGAGAAAGAGAGGGCACGTGACTGGGGGAGGAGCCGAGGGAGGGAGAGATTCTCAGGCTGATGGCCCATGGAACGTGGAACCTGACGGGGGCTCCATCCCGTGATGCATGAGATCACGACCGGAGCCAACACCCAGAGTCAGACGCTGAGCCAACTGAGCCACACGGGTGACCCCACAAAGCATTTTCAACCACTACTGAACTTTCCAGAAAACCTGTGGTATGGGGGATGCTAGCGCTGATTTAAAGGGAATGGAACTGAGACTTTGCAAGTCTAAATAGTTTATGCAAAATTCCTTGGCTAATAGACATCCAAGTCTAAATAGTTTATGCAAAATTCCTTGGCTAATAGACACCCAAGTCTAAATAGTTTATGCAAAATTCCTTGGCTAATAGACACCCATGCGGCTAATAGACACCCATGCAGAGCTTAAACTCGGGCCTTGGCTTCAGAGCTTGGCTGTTTCCCTGACACCAGATCCCTCCATTTGGCAGTGAATGAGGACAGCGCCCACACCTGTCTACAGGGTGCTGGTGCCATGGCCCTGCTCCCTGCGCTCTGTCTGCAGGGCCCTCCCTCCCTCCTCCCCTCAAGCCCTTCTGGGGAGTGGTGAGACCCTCCAGCACCTGCTTCTCCTCAAGGCGCTGTCCCAGGTTCTTTGAGGGATGGTGGGAATAATTATTCTGGCCATCTGATGGGCACATTGCAGAAAATAAGATACTCCTTTTGCATACGGGCAACACCAAGCATCCAAAGAGGGGAAGACCCCTTGAATGCCCCCCAACAGGTTCTTCGGTGCCTCCCCGGTGAGCCCGTCGGCCACCGTGATGAAGCCACCTCAGAAGTGAAACGCAATGTTTCTGCTTCAAGGTGTGATGTCTGGGTTCTGGGGGGCGAGGAGAGCCACAGCACTAGATCCCATTTTCCTCCTCCCTTCCTGGGGCCATCTTTTCGCCTGGTGCCTGCTGATTCCATGTTGGGGCAGAGCTGCCCTTAGCCGCCAGTCCAGAGTAGGGAGCAGGAGGGTTGTGCATGAGTGCTTGTCTCAGCTCAGATCCCTGGGGAGGGAGCGGGAGGGACCCCTCACGCTCAGGTTGCTGTTGTCCTTTCCATCTGCTTGGACTGCCATGACTCCGCACCCCGGGCTGCAGGCTAAGACAGTGTTTGTCGTCTCCGAGTCCTAGAGGCCGGGAGTCCACGGTCAGGGTGTGGGCAGGTGCAGTGTCTCCTGACATCTCTCTTGTCAGCTGCAGACAGCCGTCTCCTGGCCTCCTGGCGTTCCTCTGCACAGACGCATCCCTGTGTCTCTCTCTGTCTAAACACCCCCTTCTTGTAAAGACACCATCAGACTGGACCAGGGCCCACCCCAACCCCTCATTTTAACTTAATTCCCTTTTCGAAGGTCCTGTCTCCATACACAGTTACAGTCTGAAGTCCTGGGGGTTGGGTCTTTAATGCGTGAGTTTGAAAGGCGGGCACGAGTAAGCCCCTCCTGTTCGCTGGGGCTCGTGAGCGATGATGAAACACTACAGTAATGAGCTCGATCAGAGAGTCCAGATACATTCCGCTCAAGCGGATTTACAGGTCCCCCAACACAGCGTCTGATTCTGTTCCATGCGCTAAATTATGTCACTGTGCTAAGCTTATTTTTAAGTCTGGTTCCACATTTACACGAGTACAGCGAGCCAGGAAGACACAGATGGTTGTCCGTTGGGATGGGCTGGTTCCAGGTGAGACGTTTCCCCGCTGTTGTGCTCACATTACCAAATCCGTCTGCTCTCGTGTATTTCATTTTCCACCTCTTTTCCTAGTCCCACCTCCCGCCGCTGGCCCTGATGAGGGTTGATAAATAAGTGATCCGCGTAGGGCTGAGTCCTTCCAGACCAGAAAGCATGGCCGCCCCTTAGGGGTCGGACTTGCAGATGGAGCCGTTCTTGCGTTCCCGAACACATGGGTGACACGTGGGTGATTTGGCGTCCGGTGAGTCCCCAGGCCTCCTGTGCCCACCGTCTCTTGCTGTCCCTACATATGTGTCCCTTGCCTGCCAACCGAGAGCTAAATTGTCTTAGCGAATAAGCTGTCACCTCACGATTACAGCCAATTCTTGGAACAGCAATACCCCAGGAAGAGGAGGGCCAGAGAATCAAACACGAACAGGGCAGGGAATTCTACACCTATGATGATCGTGGAAGAGAAAGTGTAATTGGACAAAATCTAAGACCCTTTCTGATTTTAAGATGTTAAATAGTTGAGAATAAAGAGCTATTCATGAGATGGTAAAGAAAGCTGGTCTTCACTCACTTGAAGCAGCTCTATTAATTCAGGAATGAAGCAAGGATTCCTATAAGGGCTATTGAGAAATTTGTTTTATTGAATTACTAAGCAGGAGACAATAGGCTGAACTTGCTCTTCAAGACTTGGTGTGCTCTAACAGAATCATCAAAGTTGGGAGACAAGTGTACATTGGAAAATTGAGTATAGGTAAAGAAGACCCCCTCTTTATATTGTGCTTCAAAACAAGCTCCAGACAGAGGAGTTAAATAAAGGTAACTCAATCATAAAGTAAGGAAAGAAAATATGATTGAATGTTTAATTGATCTCAGAATGGGTAAGCACTTTCTAAACAGACATGACAAGGAAAGAAAAATCTTACAAAAATACATCATCTGATCTGACTTCTAAAATATTGAAAACTGTTTCTATGTCAAAATTTGTAAATGAAATGATAAGACAATAGACTGAGAAATATATATATACATAAACTTTGATCAAGGGTTAATTCCTTAATATGTAAAGAACTCTTCAAAAACAATAAGGAACATATAACTCACCAGTAGAAAAGAATCGGCAAAGGACATTCGTGTACTTTACAAAATAGAAACATAAGGGCGCCTGGATGGCTCAGTGGGTTAAAGCCTCTACCTTCGTCTCAGGTCATGATCCCAGGGTCCTGGGATCGAGCCCCACATTGGGCTCTCTGCTCAGCAGGGAGCCTGCTTCCTCCTCTCTCTCTGCCTCTCTGCCTACTTGTGATCTCTGTAAAATAAATAAATAAAATCTTAAAAAAAAAGAAAAATAATATAAACAGCCACCAAATATTTTTAAACACTACTTGAATAAATGCAAATTGATTGAGTAAACAACTTTTGACCATGCAAGTTGGCAATTTTTTAAGTGTAACAGTCAGTACTAGTAGGTGCTTTAAATTTGCTGGGGGAGTGTGAATGGATCCAAGTTTTTGGAAAACAACCTAACATATGTATTATTAACCTCAAAGTTTTTGTAACTTTTAACTTGGTATTCTGTTTTGTAGAGCTGTGTTCTATGGAATTAATAAGACATTAATTAGTGACTTATGTCCAAGAACACTCCTTGCAGTATGATTTTTTTACTTAAAAAATCTAGCAATGTGGGAATGGCCAGAGCGCATTACCCTACATAGAGAGGAGATTACGCAACCATCAGAAGTTCGCAGAGACGCCCATTCTGCAAGGTTAACTGAAGACATGAGGCTTAAAAACATTGAGTACCGTGAAGTCTCCGCTCGCCGGTGTTCCTTTCCTCTCATGTCACTCAGGTTATTTTTGTGGTACTTACCCTTTTTGTGAGGAAACCGTTAATTGTGTAAATGATTTTTGTTTATGTTTATGTTTCTCCAAATAGAATTTACACTCATGAGGTAGGAATTGTGTTTATCTTGTCGGCTTCTGGACCCCCAGTAAGGACATAAGGACATTCCTGGCATGCTGTGTGAGTGGCATGTCAGGAGGGCATTAAAATATTTTTTCAATAATCTCTAACTCTTTCTCTCTCTTTCTCTTCCTCCCTCCTTCTCTCCCTCTCTCCCTCCTTCTCTCTCTCTGCCTCTCTCCTTCTGTCTCCCTTCCGCTGTCCCTCCTGCTCTCTCTGTCACCCACATGCCCTCAGAAAGAGCGTGAGATGCAGGTAGACTCGTAGGAATGAACTGGAAGAGATTAGACCAAAATAATAGCACTGATTATATAGGATTCTTCATTTATAGAGAATGACATGATGTTTCTATGCAGTTTATGGAACAATTACCCACCATAAGCGCTGTAAGGAAGGGAAAGCAGACTCGGAAAGTCCTCCGTTTGCTTAGTGGGAACTGTTCATGCCTTAGGCTTAGCTAATTAATTTGTAAATATTCCTAATTTCCATTGATTCTTTTGGTTCTCCCAGTAAGACATCTTCCCACTAAAGGGCTGGGGTCCAGGATGTACTGTCCCTGGTCACATGGTTAGTGCTGGAGCCGGTGGGCAGTGGGCCTGGGGCTGGAGCGTGAGGACCCCATGCCTGGACCACCTCTGGGGCCGGCAGCTCTGACCACACCCTCCTTATGCCTGAATCCGTGGACCTCACCCCTGGGGTTACTGCCCCTGCACAGAGTGGAACTTTAATAAAATCCATGTTTATGGGGGTGCCTGGGGGGCTCAGTGGGTTAAAGCCTCTGCCTTCAGCTCAGGTCATGATCTCAGGGTCCTGGGATCGAGCCGAGCCCCACATCGGACTCTCTGATCGGCAGGGAGCCTGCTTCCCCCTCTCTCTTCCTGCCTCTCTGCCTACTTGTGATCTCTGCCTGTCAGACGAATAAGTAAAATCTTTAAAAAAGAATCCATGTTTATGGTCCAATCTCTGATTAGGAAAGAAGAAAACAAAATTTGGAAGCAAGTACTTGCTTTCCTGGGTAGAAAAGGAAAAGAAAGTTGTCACCCCCAAAGCTCTTGTGATCTGTCCTACAGACGCCGCGGAGCAGAGGGGGCAGCGTCCTGAGGACAGAGCGTCCCCTGTGCCATCACCCACAGTACTCCCGGGACAGAGCAGAGGCCATTGGGAGCAGCTGGGCGAGATTTCTGGTGCAATTAGTTTCGTCAGCCTGTGTTTAAATGCAAGACAAATGAGTGATCCTATGTAATTTTAATTTTGGTTTTTAATTAATCGAGATGACTGGGGGAAATGGCACTTTGTGTCTTTCATATTGTCAGCCTATTTGACTTGTTTTTCTTCCTGCCTCATTAGTGCTTCACTAGGGACATCTGTCCAACTTGTACTTGAGCTAATGACGCTGCGGTCCCCGTGTACGTTCCAGGAAAGGCCTTTGATGGGTGCACGTGCTTCACCCTCCCGCGTAGGGGGCGAGGCAGGGAGCAGATGAGTCATCTGAAGGGAGGCAGCGGGCTGGGGGAGCGGAGGGAGTTCTGGGAGGGACGTGGAAACTTCTAATACTCGCCAAAGGGGAGCCTTCGGGCATCTTTCTCAGTCCAGTGTCGGGGCTGTGAGGTGGGGGACACAGGCGTGTTGCAGGCGTGTCCCCCTCCTCCCGTACCACATGCTGACACGCATGTCTCACACACAGCAGCTGAGGGAACGGATGTCTGTGTGACGGACCCTGCTTGCCTGGTTCGGGAACCCACACCGCCAGCTCATTTCCAAGGTCATGGGAAGGTTGTGGGAGTTCAAAGTTTGTCCACTGAGCTCCCCTGAGGACAAGGTCCAGCCCCAATTTTGACTCTAACACCTTCTCGAATGGCGTGGAGGGACCAGGAAGGATTTTAGGGTCTTGGGTTGCTCGGGAGCAGGTATTTCCACAGGTTCCCTTGAGGCAGGCAGAGGCCAGAGCTGCCCCCAAAAAGCCGCTGCCCAGGTCGATCTGCGGGGCCACCGGGGAGTCCACTGTGTGGGACTTCTTGTTCCTGGTCTGCGCCACTCCCGGGGCCTTGGAGGGTTCTGCCGGGGTTTGGGGGGGCAGGCCCAGCCTGGTGACAGCTGGAGCAGCATGGCCGCTGAGTCTGAAGAACCTTCAGTGTGTAATTTCGAGGTTCCCTCCGACCCATGGATGCCGACCGGCCCCGGCTGCCTGGAAGTCATGGAGTCCGCACAGACGGCAGGTGCAGTGAGCCGCCCCTCGGCGAAGGGGTGCAGGGGGGCTCGACGAGGCTCCACGGGGGCCTGTGCCTGTGCGCATCCGGCTGTGAGGGGAGGTGACTCGTCCCTCCTTGCCCCTCGAATGTCACAGATGACACTCGGGGCAGAAATCAGCGGAAGAGTGAATTCATGACTGCTAGCCTTTTCCTGGGCCCCACCCAGGGTTCCCATCGCTCATCGGCGGTGCCCACGAGGTCGGGCGGACGTGTCCCCTGTCCCCACTCCCCGTAGTGGACAAGATCTCATGCGGCCAAGACCAGTGGGCCCTCAGCTCTGGCTCTTTGCCTTTGCTTCTTGACATCGGTGTGCCCATCCCTGCCTCTGTCAGGAACCGCTCGGCTCTGCTGCTTCCTGTCCTCGGGGTCGTTTGCTGGAAACCCTGTAGGCAGCTCCCCTTTGTGCTCATCTTACTCGAACACGATCGCTGGGTGTGTCCGAGCCTCCCAGATGGCATTGTTTGCTGAACTGTCGCGTTTGCGTGCAGTAATTTCAGTTTCTCTCCTAGTATCTCAAGTTTCTCTGAGGATTTTTTTTTAATAAAGATTTTTTATTTATTTGAGGCAGAGAGAGAGAGAGTGAGCCAGAGAGTGTGCACACAAGCAAGGGGGAGGGGCAGAGGGAGAGGGAGATGCAGATTTCCAGCTACGCAGAGAGCCCAATATGGGACTCGATCCCAGGATCTGAGATCATGACCTGGCCCAAAGGCAAACGCTTAACCAACTGAGCCACCCAGGTGCTCCGGTTTTTTGTGGGTTTTTTTGTTTGTTTTTTATTTTTTGTTTTTGTAAGAAAATCAGCAATAATGGGACAGACAGTTAAGTCCCATCTAACATTTTCATAGCACGAGGACACTTGTGCTGTTATCCCGCTCTGCTCCTTGGTGTGTGAGATTTCAGCGGACCCGGTACCCTGCCCGTGCAGTGAGATTTGTACCCGTGATGCTCTTCCGGATTTCCCCGCGGGCTGCTGGGGTCCCCGGCCCAATGGCACCCCTGTGCTGGTCACACAGGTGGTGACTTACAGCCTCGGGCCTCTCGCTGTCTGTCCTGTCCTGGATTCATCATCTCACCTGCTGGGTCCTTGCTCTTATTCACAGAAGGACTGAGCGCCTTGCCAAAGGTCACGGAGCCAGTTAGTGACCCCAGTCCTAGTCTTAGTGGTCCCAGAGCCCCAGAACAGAGTCACTGTCCTTTCCTGGTTTTCTCAGGCAGACAAGGTCTCATAAAATCCAAACGCTGGCACGGGTAGCTGTGAGCACTGAGCCCGCATGACCAGGCCATTCACCTGCACCGTTGCATACCCGATCAGCGGCGCTGGGAGCCCTATCCTCTTGGGAATGGAGAGGTTCTGGAATGTTCCGGCCTCTCCGCCACCATGCGCGTCACAGCATTCTGGCCTCATGCTTCAGGGCACATGGATTGTTCTCCTCCCAGCCTAAGTCCAGAGTTCCTTGAAATAAAAAACCACATTTATTGTCCTTCGATCTCGCCGGAACACAGACCCAACGCAAGGGCAGTGGAGGAAGCGTGACGGGGGTTTATCGATCTGCTCTGTTTTGTGCCAATCAATACACATTTGCTAAGTTTACGCTCTCGCGAGGGCTCTGTCTCAGGCAGCTTGCCACCGCTCGTACAAGAAGCACATCGCATGGGGGACCGTTTGCGTCTGAATCACAGGGCGACTGGAAGACAGGACAGGGTGCGCCCCTGTTGTGGGAAGCAGTCCCTCCTGCACGCGGGGCGGGACGCAGGACTTTTCTCCTTATTTGAAATGTTTGTAGATACGAAGGTGCCCAGAGTGTTCCTCCACAGCTTAACAAGTAATGATAAGACAGACACATAGGGAACCCTTCTGGGGCCAAGATACAGACACCCCGAGGTCACCGTCACCCTGGCTCTCCTCACACAGTTTTGCCCGCACAGGGCTTCCCGAGCGAGAGGTGTGTTTCCGAGTTTGTGGTCCCCCCCGTGTGCTTTCGTCTGCGTCTGTCCTTTGCTCATCCCGCGTTTGGGAGGGTCGCTGTGGTGCCGGGTGCCGCTGAGGCTTGCCTGTCTCAGTGCTCAAGAGCGCTCCCTTCATGCCTGTGCCCCTTGCGCCCCGTGCCCCCCAACCCTGCACCGTGCCCCCTTTGCACCGGGCACCTTGCTCCCAGCTTGAGGTGGTCTGTCGGGCACGATCCTGAGAGCTCGCGCTCCCCTTTCTACCCGGCACCAGCATTACATTGTCCTGAACCCCAGGCTGGCACCCCACCCTCTCCTGATGGGGGCTTCCTGTTTTCCAAACTGGTGGCGCCGTTCCCCTTCCAGCCAGCCAGGCACCAGGGTGCTCACTGCTCCGCACGCTGGCCTGCCATTATCAACCAGCAGGACTTCACTAGCTGTGCGGAATCTGGGGCTGTAACAAGAAAGGAATATGGATCTTAGTTCTTTTGGAGAGTTTTGATTTTTTTAATTTGCATCTTATGTGTAATAACAAGTAGACTCTTGCCCAACCTCCAACCACCAGCCCCCCAGCCTCGCCTGCAGGGCACGCGGCTCTCAGCCACGGCCGACGTGGACACCTCCGGCAGGTCCACGTGGCTCCGCTCGCTGCTGGGGTTATCCAGTCTACAAGAGTCAGCTGTGCTGGTTTTCTGACCTGCCCGTGCTCCATGTGCATGTGGCATCATTTGCCACCGACTCTGGGTGCCAACGCTGTCGCTGAAATCAGGATTGTTCTCACAGTGACGGCGTGTTGTAGTCAGTGGACCATGTGTTTTCTTTTTGGGGGGCTTATAATGGTTCGCCTTGCAGGCAGCGTTCCCTGAGACACAAGGGATATGAAACTACTATAAACAGATGAACTTTCAGCTAGAAAAAAAAGAAAATTGCTACAGAAGATAAGTGAATACTTGGGAAATGTCTGGCACATATGAACACAATTGAGAAAAAGGTTGGGTGAAATCATTGTGAACATTTGGGGATGTAATTGTCCAGGAGGAGTTGGCTCTCGGGGCACTTTGCAAAGTGATTCTGAGTTCTCCCCCAGGTCCTGTACCTTGAGAATCGCAGTGGGGATGTGAGTGCTGGAAAGGATTAGAGACCACTCCTCGGCCGGGTCCTGTCTCTCCCCTTCCTAAGGGGATGCACCTCTTCTCACGTGTCAGTTCTTCGGAGATGGAGCGCATCTTAGATGAGAGAAGGATAGTGTTCTACAGTGGGGCGAGTTCTCACTTCCCCACTAAATACATGTAGTCCTGCTTCACCTTACGACCCCCAGGAAAGACGCACATGAAGCTCGCGTCGCGATTGCCAAGGAGAGCTGCACTGTGAGTCTGCTGGTCAATGACACCGAGGCCCCCAGGAACTCTCAGAGCTCTCGCTAGGAGACGCAATTAATTCATTATTACTTACATCAGTTTGAGTCACTTGCAGCTGAAAATACCTTCATACAGCCCAGTAGGGGAGCCACGGTTTAACCAAAGAAGAAAGTGGACTCCCATTCAAGAAGCCCTTGGCCCTGGCCAAAACGATTGGCAAAATAAATACATATTTATGTATTTTAAGTTAAAGTATGGTATTTTGGGGAATTGATCTCTGTTTTCTCATGATTTCCTGACTCACTGCTGGCAGCAACGGGTCAGGAGGAGAAGGCACCCCGACAGCCGGCGAGGGAGCGAGCAGGTGGGGCGGCATGAGGAACACGCGGGCGAACTCGGATGGGGAGCGCTGCTGGCGCAGGGCCAGGCGTCTTTCCGGGGTGCAGGTGCAGGGTGCCCGGGACCCCCAGGAAGCCAAAAAACTTTCAAGCTCTACTTCGGGAGCATGAGCACACCCTCCCAGACGTTTGGACACAGAATCTGTGGCCAAATTGTCTCACATTCAGAGATGTGAGGGGTGGCTGAATTGGAAGGTACTGGAGATGTGTGACAATGTTGTTGCAAGTGTGACGACATAGTTGCAACTTCACCAATATTGTGTGACGACATAGTTGCAACTGTGCCAATATTGTGTGGCAACATTGTTGCAACTTCCACTGCAGCCTTGGTCCCTGCTTTGCTGCCTGAGCCCCCATAGCGTTCCTGTTTCTGTCCTTTCTTGCCCCTGGACGGCACCGAACAGCGGAGCTCCCCTTGGTGATGGAGATCCTCTGCGTCTGTGGCTTCGGGAAGCGTGGTGGTGTGACTGAGGAACTACATTGAGGGTCTTTACTACATTGTGGGTCTTTTTCACTTTTCATTTTGGAATATTTCTAGATTTACAGGGAAGTTGCCAAGAGAGCAGAGAGGTCCCCGCACGGCCTTCACCCAGTTTCCCTATCTTGTTCTGACGTGGTGCATTTACCCAACCCAAGACACCAGCACTGGTGTGCAGTTAGCCAAAACTGCAGGCTTGATTTGAATTTCACCACGTATTCCTTCACTGGAACTAACTTTTACATCTTATTTAATTTTAGTGCATTTAAATTTAAGGAGCCTCATGTGGCAGTTCGTTCCTGATTGAATGGCTCAGCCGTAGACAATTTTCACCACAATTATGACCCAACGGTCCTTTGGGAACTATGGCCAGGGCTGCGCCTCCCCAGCTCAGGGCCTGCCCACAGCTCCCCCTTCTCTCAGAGTCAAAGCCCAGCCTACTGCCCTGGCCCGGAAGGTCCCTGCATTCTCCGTCCTCACCTCCCAGGACTCCCTGCTCCTGTTCACCCCATTCAGCACTGGCCCGTTCGCATATAAGGAGAGCAGCTGCAGATCGTCTGGTTAGCACCAGCCAGAGAAAGACAGTCTTAGCAACGCAGGGCGAGTGCGTGGCATAAAGGGGAGCCCGGGGCTCTGGAGTCAGAACAGCTTGGTCAATGCATGTCTTCGGCAGATAAGTACCGAGGGCCAGCCACACACCAGGCTGTGTCTATAGGGAGCTTCCTGTGTAAGAGGAAGGACCAGAAAATGAAGAAGTAAGCCAAGAGGCATATTGTATGTCAGGTGTTGAGAAGAAAGAGGAAGAAGCATAGAGAAGAGGTGACGGCATTTTACATGCAGACTCGCTCAGATCCCAGCGTCACTGCTTTGCAGCTGGCACCTTGGCACCAGGAGCTAGGTTGGCTGGGCCTCCACATCTTCCTCCAGAGAACGGGGACCTGCGTTCTGCTACGGTCCCAATTCTGAGGATTCGGGGGAATAGGCAGAATGCCTGTATGGGCAGGCTTCCGAGGACCACTGGGGTCTTCTCATTGTCCCGTGGGTCTGACCTCTGGCCGTGGGACCGGGAAGAGGGCGCATGTACCCAGGTTTGGTCATCTGTGAGAACGTCCCGCTGAGCTGAGGGGAAGCCGGAAAATGCACCTGTAGGACGAGGGGAGACCTTCATCCACAGGAACCGCGCCTTCACGCCTGAACCGGTCAGCTGCACCCAGCACGCAGCCAAATGCGTCCTCTGTCCTGTTTTCTCGGGGGATTTGATGAATAATATGGAGAGAAAGAAGCAAAAAAAAGAAATTGTTTAATATTTCTCCTGCAAGGTGGTGCGGCCACTGAGGGAAAGTCTGGGGCATAGGCTACGCGCCTGATGCATGGCAGGCCTCAAAGTGCTAATGGGAAAGGTCATCTGCACCAGGGGGTCTCCGGACAGAGGCCAAAAGCCCCAGGATGGTGTGTGTCGGCAATCCAGGCACCCTGAGACAGCACGGGGCAGAGTGCTTGGCTCACCTGTGGAGTCTTGTCCCTGAACACACGTCATCTGAACCTTTAATGGCGGAGAAACAACCAGACACGTACAGGCTGTGGAACATCTACGGGACCACCCCGGTCCCTGATCTCTTTTCATGAGCGTGAATGTGGCAAACACAGTAATAGGGGGTGGTTTGTTAGAGAACCCCACCCAGACATGGTAACTGGCTGCACACCTTGATCCATGACTGGACTGTGAATTGGGCAAAATAAACCATTTAAAAGATATTGGGGGAGGTTGGAAAACAGACCCAAAATTCAATAATATGATATACACGCTGAACCCCCGGCTGCATTCATGACTATGGTTGACGAAAGGTGTGCTTCTGTTGGGGGGGGAGGGTGCGTGCTGAAGCATTTTGGGGGTGAAGTGACACTTACAATTTTGCTTTCAAAATCACCTGACAAAATGTAATGAGCTCTGGGGGTTACATGCAATGGACGAATCACTAGGTTCTACCCCTGAAATTAATAATACACTGTATGTTAACTAAATTGAAGTTAGATAAAAAACTTAAAAAATAATAAAACAATAAAAACTCAAATAAACACCCCCCCACACACACACACCTGTACGAGGATGTTGTGTGCATCTGAATATGAATGAGCAAGAAGCAGAGAGCAGATGGCCAAGTGTTGAGCTGCTCTTTGACCTTTCTCAAGGTTTTAAGTTGTTAAAAACGAAAAGTGGGGGAAAAATACAATGTCAGTGGACCGACCATGAAAGGAAAAAGAAGCAGTCTGACGAAGATGTCCTAAAACTCGTGTTGACTTTCTCAGTTGTGGGCATCCCCTTTTTGGGGCCTGAGCTCCCTCACCCCGCAGCGGAGGGCGAGGCTCCGTCGCCTTTGTGGGTCTGCAGGGTCTCTGACACCTTATCCAAGTCACAGGGCAACCCGATGGAAAGCAGAAGGGGAGATGGAGCATCCCTGAGCTACTGAGAGCCTCAACGGCTCACAGCTGGCTGTTGCTGAGGTGGCCCCCCACTCCCGTGTCTGCCCTGTCACTTTAGGTTACACAGGAAGGAGATGCCATGTGCATGAAGGAGCGCAATCAGAAAACGTTCTGATGGACCCTATTTGACAGATTCAGGGTAATGTCCTCTTAAGAAAATAAAATTCTTCGATCAGAACATGTTGGGAACCATCTGTCAGATCATCCAGTAAAACACCCTGACATCCTCCAGGATGAACGGCTCAGAGTGGGGTCAAAGCCACCTGGTGCAGAGGCAGCCCCCCCACATGCTCCCCTCTGCCTCTATGCCTGCATCTGCTCCTGTGCCCACACCTGCTCCCGTGCCCGTTCCCACTTCCCGCACCTGCTCCTGCTCCCATCCTCTGCGGCCACACCTGCTCCCACACCTGCTTCCGTGCCTGTTCCTACTCCTGCCCCCACACCCGCTCCTGCACCTGTTCCCACCGCCTTCACCTGCTCCGATGTCTGCTCCCACATCACTCCCACTCCTGCCCCCACACCTGCTCCCCTGTCTGTTCCCACCTCCTACGTTCACACCCGCTCCTGCACCTGTTCCCACCGCCTGCACCTCTCTTGCTCCCATGCCTGTTCCCACCTCCTGCACCTGCCCCTGTGCCTGCTCCTACACTTGCTTCTGCTCCCACACCTGCTCCCTGACTGTTCCCACCTCCTACACTCACACCCACTCCTGCACCTGTTCCCACGTTCTGCACCTGCTCCTGCACCCGTACTTGTTCCTGCACCTGTTCTCATCTTGTGCACCTGCCCCTGTGCCTGCTCCCACACCTGCTTCTGCCCCCACACCTGCTCCCATGCCTGTTCCTACTCCTGCCCCCACACTTGCTCCTGCACCTGCTCCCACCCCTGTGCCTGTTCCCACACCCGCTCCCACCTGCTACACCTGCTCCAAGTCCTGCTGCCAGTCCTGGAGCCCGCAGAGCAGACTGCACCCTTTCCGAGTAAACACAGTCAGTGAGGGGTGGCTGGTTTCGTGTCCAGATACCGTGTCCAACCCTCAGTGCAGAGCGTTGTGATGATCTCTGTGGTAGGTCTGTAAAATCGCTGCCGAAGGGAGTCTCGTTAGGGAGGAGTAAACTGTGGCACTGGGAGCATTCTTTGGAACTAGCTCTGGCTCTCTTTCCTTCCGGTAGTTCAGAGGCAAGCACTTGTGAAGTGGGGATACTGAGAGTCTTTTGCCGTGAAGCGTGTGCACGTGCCTTTGAACACGTAACCGGTGTAGCTGGGGAATCATTCCGTTTAGATAGAAGCACAACCTACTGTTGGCTCTCGTCATCTCCCCTGGTTCCACTGGAAGGAGATGCTTTTCCTGCAGGGTCTGCTCAGCTTGGCAGCCAGGCTGGGGAAGAGGTCTCTGTGAGACAGACAGAATACTCCTGACGTTTGCAAAGCCTTGTAGTGGACAACAGTAAGCACTTGAGGACATCTGCTTTAAGCATAGGTATTAGTGACCACGTTTGTTCGCATTTGTGAAACAAGTGCCCCCTGGGTCATGTCCCCTTTCCCATTCATTTCTCTTCCCACTGCAAACCAGCGAGCCTGAGTCGGCGTGGATGATGCCTGTCCCCTCACTGTCACGTCCTTCTTTTTTCCATCCATGTAGTTTGTAAAACGAAGCAAGAGTCACAGATAAAATGCTCTTAGGGGTTTTCTTCAAGTCACACAAACCCTGTGCAAGGCTTGGGCTGCTCTGTCCTCTGTACTTCGGGTTACTAAGGAGAAATCCAGGGGAACATTCACTCCTCCCTGCTGATCTGGGAGAGGCTCACCAGCCCTTCCAAGTGCCGACGCCAGTGCGGGTTCTGTCTTCTCGTGCCTGATGGAGAACGGTGGGGCCAGACCCGATGGGAGTTCACACCGAGACGGAGCCTGACGAGCCTCCAGGGGTTGTTAACCTCCTCAAAAAGGACATGGGACAAAAAAGTGGAATAATGAACAACAGAGTGGCAAGTTCAGAGGTTCAGACCCTCTGTAGCCCGGGTGGGGGCCAAATCCGGCCCGTGTGGAGCCCAGCATGACGGAGGCAGCCTGAGGGGTTGCAGCAGCAGGTAAAGCAGCACTGTGGGCTCCCCAGTGTGGTCTTGGCTGTGGGAGTTTGAGTTCAGTGCTTGCCCGTTCGGTGGAAGTGAGGTGTCCTTATTCTCATGGTCAAGGCCGGGCGCAAAGAGCCCAGAGCAGCTCACGGCAGGGCCGCCAGGGACTACTGAAATGCTGGGTGTCCTCTGACACCGGGAACCCCAGCACGTGGCTCTAGGACTTGTCAGGGAGGTGTCATGGAGCATCTGATCGTCTCACCCTCTGCCAAGCGTGAGTTGTCTCTCCACATCGTAAAGAAGCTTGTTGTGAACAAGACAGAAAATAACTTGGTTAAGTCAAGAAATGGTGTCAGATTCAAGGCTGAGTCCCATGAAAGCGACCCCCACGGGCCTTCTGCTGAGCTCTGCAGAGGCAACACGGGGGGAATGATCCAGCTGTGGATGGGGGACCCTGCCAGGAAAGCAGGCTCCTCTCTTTTCCATCAAACACTATGTGTTTCCAACTGTCTTTTAGGTAAACCACATGATGTAAATATCCCAAGAAGATAACGTGTTACAAGTGGGAAAGAAAATCAGAATAAAGATGCACATGGAAATAAGTTCCTGGTGAAATTTTTCTTTTTAATAGCAGATAGAAATGAAAGGATGTCCTACCCCAGAATGGCCTTTGCCAGGTGTGATCTGTTTTTCTTCTGCGACCACCCCTCCCTCCAAATCCCAGCCCTCCGACTTCTCCTCTCCACGGAGCAGAGGCGTTCATGGAACAGTTTTCTTGCCGAGTCTCTCTACTGACATTCTTACATTTGTTTAGCATTCGGGGTTTTGAACACCCAACAGCAGGGAAGAACGAAGAAATGTCCAGAACACAGCAGTAGTGGGAACCCGTGTGGACAGACGGCGCCTTGTGCCCCTGAATCCTGACGGCCTTCGCCGTTGGCCATCCGCCTCCGGGGCGGTGTGGAGTGAGGGATGGGCTGGTCTGGTCCGTCGTGGGGGCATCCCCAAAAACCACGAGCTACAATGGACACACGGGTCCCTCGGAAGCTGTATTTCAGGATGGACCTGGGGGAAAGCACTAAGGAGTTATTAAAGCCAAGAGTCCAGCAGCTTGTTGTAAGCGACCCCGTGAGAGCCGCACATGGCAGTAAGTCGTCCCCGTTAGCTAGTCAGACGTGCTGTTTGAGAACCTGCATAAAGGTTGTCACCCACTCCACGAACCCTCAGTGAGGTTGGTAACGGCGGCTGTAACTTCGGATCACTGTCACCAGTGTTCAAAGTGCCTCAAGGAAATTCTTTTCTCTGCTTCTTAAGATGAAAGCCTCCCCAGCTTTCCTTGGGTTTCCTTTGTCCTTCCATGAAGAACTGTCTGCCATCGACACCATGTTCAGCTGAGCAAGAGGACGGCCTCGTGAATACCACAATCCTTTGCAAAGTTCGGAAATATGTAAGAAGTGAATCAGCTGCCAGTTTCTAGTTTTATTGCTTGTAATAACCTGTTTTTCAGGTACACTTACATAATGCTAAGCATTGGGATAATTGCATAATCTGGTTAAAAAAATCTTTGAACTGCTGCCCACATGATACAACACTTGTACTTGCTGAGTTGTACAAATGGTTACAGCCATGGGAAGTGGAAGATACCTTCTGCTTTTCACCAAAGAAAAGAAAAAAAAAAAAAAATCAAGGTGTGACCATGAGATAAAGTAGGCAGAGTACCAGTGTTCAACCAAGAGATCTCGGTTCTGGTCTGAATTGCGATCCTCACTTAGCCGGGGATGTGTTCTGTGCTGACATTTTCTGCCACTATAAAATGAGCGGGACGAGGGAGGGTATGAAACGTGGTCACAGCAGGTGCCTGCCCCAGCAGGCAGGGGACTTCTGCATGGAGCTGTCCACAGGCCAGGATTTTAGGTGCTAAAATCAAAATAAAACAAAGTGGCCTGTCCAGGCATCAGACCTGAGCCAACCTGAGTGCCACGAGCTCCATGTACCCACCTCGGATCTGGCTATGCTGCCCAGGCATGGATGAATCCTGCAGTCTTGTCTGTGGTCCCGGGACACAGCTTTCTACAGGTTGTTCTGAGAGTCCAAATCATTCAGAACTTCAGCTAGAACACTAGGGTGGGAGGACAGGGGATTGCCTAACATGGAGCCAAGCTCTGACCTTCCTGAACCCACAGAATGCAACCCGTGTGCACATGTCTAACTCAGTTTACCTTTGCACACAACACCGAGGCATATGCTGCCCCAGGCCTTCTTGTAAGGCCCCTTTGTAGTGAATGCAGAACCCGGGTCTGAAAAGGAGCCAACCTTTCCTGGCCCCTTCCACGCCAACAGTGAGCTAAGGGAGACCCCTCTTCCCCATCCCCTTGTTCCTGGTTCAAGGTGCATGCTGTAAGGTTTCAGTGGTGATGAGTGAGAAGGTGGTGGTGACAAGAGATTTCCTGCCAAGACCCCAAAACAGAACCCCGGGGAAGCCTCATGTCATTCCCTCGGAGGGAGAGAGGGACTCTTGCTCAGCAGCCCAGGGCGTGAGTAAGTCGTACATGTTTGGAATTCCCAGTGAAACGATGGCATGGTGTTGAGGGAATCTTCCTCATGTCATGCAGACCTGCCGGGTCCAGCTGGGCTGGAGAAGGGAGCGGAGGCGGGCGTTGCTGGGAGCCGAGCCTGAGGGCGGCCGGCGATGAACGCTGGGCATTGTTTCTTAGCGAAGTACAGTTAACCCATGGTGTCACATTGGTTGCAGGCGCACAGCAGAGCGATTGAACAAGTCCGTGCTCACGGCAAGTGTAGCCGCCATCTGTCCCCCACAACCACACAAAACTGTCACAGTATCGGTGACTGTATGCCCCAGGCTGTGCCTTTCGTCCCCACGACCTACTCTGTCCTCCACCCCACTCCACCCATTTTCCTACCCTGCCACCCCTCTGGCAACCATCGGTTCGTTCTCTGTATGTAGGGGTCTTTTTCCTTTTATCCGTCCACTTGTTTTGTTTCTTAGATCCTACGTATAAGTGAAATTGTACAGCATTTGTCTTTCTCTGTCTTACTTCACTTAGTGTAATACCCTGTGGATCCATCCAGGTGGTCACAAATGGCACAATCTCATCGTTCCTCATGGCCGAGTGAGAGTCCTGTGTGGTTGTGTGCCTGTGTGTGTGTGCATGTGTGGGGTTGTGTGCATGCATGTGTGCACACGTGTGTGGCTATGCGTGTGTGTGCACGCATACACGTGCCACGGAGAGTGAGCCTTGCAAATGGCGGGTGGACGACAGCCGAGGTAGCATGGGTAGCCCAGGAGCAAGCGGCGCCCGTCTGCCCTGCTGTGTCGACTGCATGGGAGTCAAGTTGGAGGACGGAGCTCAGCAGGAGAGCTGAGACCTGCCCGGAGAGGTAGTGGAGGGACAGGGCATCGGGGAGGTGTGGCCCAGGGGAACTCCACAGGATCTGACAGTGGAATGCCCAAGAGGGGGTGAAGAGGGAAAGGGAATGAGACTTGCAGTGTGGCCTCTGCATCCGGGTCTGAGGGTAAGTGATCAGGAAGCAGACGGTGTGGTGCCACTACCAAGGTGAGGACCTCCGGATGGGAGGCAGGAGCTGGAGGAAAGCCAGCCTGGAGTGACGTTCACAAAGGCCACGCAGCAGACAGAGTGACAACATTCGAGCTGCTCAGGGCTGGTAGAGCTGGACAAACGTTCAGGCTAACTGCAGGAGGGGAGGCCGGTGAAAGTCCTCAGATGGCGAGTACCTCCGTGGGAATCCTCGGCACCTGCAGACACGAACTCACTCGCTTGTTCTATTAAGACACGTTACTTGAACGTGTCTCCCACACCAGTCGCCTCCTTGTCAGATGAGACGCAGCTTCTACTGTGCAGTGGTCCTCTGTCCCGTCACATGACGCAGGTGGATGACGAGGGTGTGGATTGTGGGAGGGAGGTGGGTACGTGATGCTGTAGGCGCTCCGGGGACAAGCATGAAAATCAGGGGTGATGTGTGTGTGTGTGTGTGTGTGTGTGTGTTATCTGTGCACATGTATGTTTATGTGTGTGTTGGTTGTGTGCACGTGTGTGTAGAGAAATTTCCCAGAGAAGAAGGCCCTTAAACGAAGCTTTAAAAAGGAAATTGATTAAATCAAGATGTTATTTTAAAAAAATACTTTGTTTTTTTAAGTTATATATTAATTTTCGGGGGTGCCTGGGTGGCTCAGTGGGTTAAAGCCTCCTCCTTCAGCTGAGATCCTGGGATCGAGCCCCGCGTCAGGCTCTCTGCTCAGCGGGGAGCCTGCTTCCCCCCTCTTCTCTGCCTGCCTCTCTGCCTACTTGTGATCTCTGTCTGTCAAGCAGATAAATAAATAAACCTTTAAAAAAGTTATATATTAATATATATTTTTAAAAGTTGTATATTAATTTTCAGACTTCTTTCTAACAGAAATACTTGATGCTATACACACACCTTGAATTTTTACTTAATACCATCCCACAGAGATTGAAAAGCAATATTTCTTTTAAATCTCTCAAATCCAAGTAATCTGCAATCTTTCCTATAGTTTGTATAATAATACATATACATTACAATATTATACAAATTTATAAGCTATCAAGGTTATATTTTTAAAATTTCCAATCATATAGAGTTGTTAAGCAATAAAGTAAAAGTGATCTGTACGGTAACAATGGTGTGACTATTATTTAGGCAATTTACTGATCTGTGTGCTTTGTGGCCTGGATTACAATATGGTCAATTTCTGTACATTTTCCGTGCGTGCTTGGGGAGAATGCGTCGTCTGGAGCGCTTGGATCGAGTACTAGATGTGTTCCTTTGGCCAGCTTCCCAAAGGTATTATCTCAATACTTAATTTGTTTTTCTGCTTGATTTATCATTTATTGAGTGATATTTTAAGAACTTCCCCACATGATAATGGAGTTGTCACTTTCTCCTCTTGGTTCTATCACTTTTTGATCAGTATATTTTGAAAGTATATCATTTGGTGCATCCAGATTTAGGATTGCTGAATCTTACCAGTGAGTTGAAACTTTCTTCAATAGATAGTGATGTTTTATCTTCAAATTCTTGTTGTGTAATTTGTGTGGCATTAATGTTGCCTTATCAATGTTCTTTTCAGTAGTGCATGATATATCTTTTGTCATTCTTTCATGTGAGATTTTCTGTGTCTCTTGTTTTAGACATGTCTCTATAACTAGACTTGTTTTATCTTTATTCATTTTTTAAACATTTATTTATTTTTAGAGAGATAAAGAGAGAGAATGTACAAATAGGGGGAGGGGCAAGAGCAATGGAGAGACTCTCCTGTGGACTCCCCACCAAGCTCAGAGCCCAATGCCAGATTCAGACTCTCACCCTGAGATCATGACCTGAGCCAAAACCAAGAGTTGGAGCTCAACCGACTGAGCCCCCCAGGTGCCCCAAACTAAACTTATTTTAAACCAGTGTAGCACTCTTTGTATTTTAACTGGAGAGTTTACCCCATTAACATTGATTGTAATTTTTTATTTATTTTTATTTATTTCTACCTTTGTAGTTTGTGTATGGTTCAGTTTGATCTCGCCTTGCTTACAAACCAATAGCCTGTTACTTTTTGCGGAAGAAGACATAAGCATCAGGGATCAGAAAGAAGGGACTTTATTATGCAAGGAGCAGAAAGCGGCCTGGGCACCACATCGGCATTGGTTTCCTTTGGCCCCAAGTTCCCAGGCGACATCAGCGTTGGGGGCAGGTGGTTTCCATGCTCGTGGAGAAACAGCATTCTGCTGAGAAACACTGAGCTTGGGGGACCTAGCGTTTTGTAACAAGTGGTGGCAAGCCTGCGCTTTGTCTTGGAGAGAAACATTACTTCATCCCTCAAGGCGGCTCGTTGCCAGAACAGTCCCGAGAAGCGGCGGGTTAGGAGTGGGCATACTCAGCAAGCAGGAATAGAGAGTGCAGAGATGCTCAGGGCCCGCGGTGGCTGCGCTCTAAGCAAGACGTTAGATGCTAACTCTGATTCCCATCCGCTGTATATGCTGCTTTTTAAATCAAAATTTCATTTTTAACTTGATGTGCGCCCCCAGATTGTGCAATACTTTGACTCTTTTTTTTTTTTTTTTAATGCAGTTCCCAAGTGTTAACTTCACCCGTTAAGTGTCATTGTCACTCAGATTTCTCGGGTTGCTCATCTGGAAGTGTCTTTATTTGGACCCTATTCTTGAAAGGTATTTTGCAAGGCAGAGACTCTGAAGTTATCATTGTTTCCCCTTAACACTGTTTACTTATTGATCCGCCTGTCTGTGCCTTCCACCAGGGCCACTGAGGTGGGCACAGACGCTCCAGCTAACATTCGTTTGTACAAAATCTGCCTTTTCTTCTGGTTGCTTGAAAGACGCATTCTGCAGGTTGAACATGTATTTAGGTATGGATTTCATTTTATTTAATCCTCCTTGGGATTTGGGAGGCTCAAAAACACGAGGATTGGTGTATTTTATCAACTCTGAAAAATTCTCAGCCATTGGCTCAGGTCTTTGAATACGGAGTATCTATCTGTCTCTCTCTCAGTGCAAGACTCAGGCATGGGGTTTTTCTCCCTCTGTCTTCCACGTCTCTTCCACTGGCTTTTGTATGTCTTGTCTTTTGACTTTCCTATTTGTACTCTGTCAATTATCGTCAGATCTAACTTCTCCCTTGTTAACTCTTTCTTGGGCTTTGCCTAAACTGCTCTTTATCTACTGAGTTTTACTTTAAATCATTGCATTTCAGTTTTTTTTTTAAGATTTTTTAAAAAGATTTTATTTATTTATTTATTTATTTATTTGACAGACAGAGATCACAAGTAGGCAGAGAGACAGGCAGAGAGAGAGGAGGAAGCAGGCTCCCCGCAGAGCAGAGAGCCCAATGTGGGGCTCGATCCCAGGACCCTGGGATCATGACCAGAGCCAAAGGCAGAGGCTTAACCCACTGAGCCACCCAGGCGCCCCTGCATTTTAATTTTTAAAGTTCTACTGATGTTAACAAATCTGCTTGAACATTTGTAATCTCTACTTTCCTTGTCATGCTTTCTATCTTTCTTTTTGTGTTTTAATAGGTTAAACATCTTTTATGCCATTCGTACCTCTGTGCATTTCAGGTCTGAGTCTGATACTTACTCTGTCTGCTGACTCTTGCCCATGGTAGCTGTTTCCTCGCGTAGGCTGCAGTTTATGGCTGCAAGCCATGTTCCTTAGAATGTTCTCTGTTTGAGCTCCGAGATGTGTTTAAAGTACTTCCTCCAGAGTACTTGTGTTTGCTTCTGCCTGGTCCTCAGGATGGTACAATCTGAGACCATTAAAAAGTAAATGTTTGGCTTAGAGTTTTTCAGGTTGGTAGTGTGAATTTCGGCCTGGAACAGGTCTAACTATGAGCGGCAGGAGGCTGACAGGAGAAATGCTGTCCTTTGCCATTTCCGGAGCTCACAGCTGAATAAGCAAGTCTCCTCCCAGAGGGAGGCTCTCCCGCTCTCCCCCTACAGTCTGCTCTGTGTGGACTGTGATTTTCAGCAGAGTGACCCTGACCTGCCCTCCCACTGTGCCCTCCTGCACAGCCCCAGGCCCTCTCCATATCCATTCTCCAGACCCTGCTGAAACTCAGGTCTGGATTACAGGGATTGACAAACATGGCTCCCTCTTCACGCACATCTTCTTCGCCTCAGTTTTTGCCTACATTTGTGTTCTCCTACTCACTATTGGATCAACCATGGTTTAAAAAAGAGGATTTTTCTTCTCATTCTAGCCAGCATGTTTCTATGTCTCGGGAAGGCTCTCCTCTGCATATGTAATCCGTCACGTGACCAAGCATGGCGCCTGGCCCCCACCCCAGCCTCCTCCTGTGGTTCTCTGATGAGGAAGACATACCAAAGGGACTATTGCCAGGGGGATCGAAGCTCTGGCTTTCAGTGTCTCTGGGAATTTCTTTCATGTGTGCATCTAGTTCCCATCTCTAGTAGAGGTATGTAGTATTTGCAATGCTGTAGACGTCTATGAAATATTGTTTAGAAGATGACTATTTTTGCTAAGAAAAACTTCTGGCAGACATTGTACATTCTCCTTTGTACCCGTTCCAGGTCTTGAGGGACATTTCTATTTTGAGGATTCTTTTTTTTTTTTTTTCCTTTTTAAGTTACAGAAACCCTTCCTGCTATAGTTTTCACCTGTTTCCTCTTTCCTGCTAACTCCCTTCCTCTCAGCATTCCTCTGTAACTTATGTGTGGGCTCAGACTCACAAGAAATAGCCCCCACGTCTCCGTTCGCAGCCAGGTTTTCTCACATCTGTCAGACCAAATGCTCATTCCCTCAGAAGCCCATTCCCTGGCCGTCTCCCTCACGGAGGCTCCCTGCAACGGCCGTGGAGGGAGAAGCGTGTGTGTTCATCTCCTGGGCTCCAGAAGCACAACACAGCGGTGGCTGGAAATGGTGCATACGTGTCGCCTCGCACTTCTGGAAGCCAGAGGTCTGACACGAGGTGCCGAGAGCCATGCCCCCCGACACACGTAGGGAGTTTCTTTCTCACCTCTTTGATGGGCTGGTGGCGGCACTGCTTCAATTTCTGCCTCCGTTGTGACGTGGCCTTACAAGGACACTGGTCACACTGAATTAGAGCCCACCCTACTCCTATATGCCCTCGTCTTAACTAATGACATCTGCAACAACCTGTTTTCCGACAAGGTCATATTCTAGGGGCTGGGGGTCAGGGCTTCAATGTACCTTTTTAGAAAGGGACACAGTTCAACCCATAACAAACAACATGGGAACACTAGCAGGGTCAAACCCAGAGGTTCTACACATTCTGTCACCTCCCGATAAGGAATGGTCCTTTCCCCTCTCCCCTACAGATGAGCAGAAAACACCTCTACATGAAACGTTTCCACCGTTCTCTTGGCCACACACTAGGGCCCCTTGGCTCTCAACACTGTTTCATGTAACAAGACTCCCCGTGTCGTCTCATGAGTAAACTGACCTTTCACAGGAGAACTAGCCATTCTGCACCAAGGCACTCCCAACATCTGTCCCCACAGATGTGAGGAGGCCTGTGGAGGCCACTGTCTGGACTTCTGTCTGTGAGATGCTCTGTCTACAGGATGTTGGCCTTATGGCATTTCTTGCCTGAGTGTAATTGTCTAGGGAAATGAGGATCTTAGCCTGTCACCCTCTTGGTTGCCAGTCCCTTGTTTGATTTCTTTTGATGCACACCTGGTACAATTGTGGGCCCATTGCTGGGCACTCACTGATGGGCAGATCTCGTCTGGACCCTTTCGTCTCGTGTAAGTTTAGGCAATAGGTTCAGCTCCTGGAGCCTCGTAAGTCGGGATTCATCGCGTCCATTCTGCGGATTTTGTAAGTGTGTTTTACAGATGAAATAGTAAAAATGGCCCAGCTCTGATAACCAGCAGACCTCCAAACGCAGTCACTATAACACCCCTTTAAACAAGCCTGTGGGAAGGGTCACCGATGGTGGCTGTCCCACGTGCTTCCATGTTGGTGGGAGAGGCAGACAGAGAAGCCAAGAGTCATCGTCTGGCTCTGTGAGGAAAACGGGGAGCCTGGTGAAGACACCTTCACATGGCCTGCGGCATGAAGCGGGGGAGGGGCGCGGCCTGTGGGTGGAGCAGGAGGGCGTCCCGGGCAGTGACCACAGCACCCACAGTGTAGTGGAGACCTGGGAAGCCGTCTTCACACAGTGTGTCAGCGCGGCCCAGCCCGCACTCTGGGGCAGGAAGGAGGGCAGAGGGTGAGGACAGGGAACGGTGACCCGGAATGGCACAGCTGCTCTGCTCTGGTTTGCACTTCTCCTGGACCACCTGGACACAAGTGGTACACGGGGTAGCTTGACCTGGTTTGCTTCTAGAAAGACCATTTTAGGAGCTGGACTGTGGATGGGTTGGGAGGGATGGCGTCTAGCCGGGGATCACCGTATTCTGGCAGGAACTGATGGGGCCCCAAACCATGTCCCCAAGAGCAGGGCCGGAAAGAAGGGGAGACGTGACAAACATTGAGAAAGTCTCACGAAGGTGTCTGTGCGTCGTCAGACTTCGGGAATAAAGCAGTGCGGGAGTGAAGGTAATTCTTACCTCCCCGTTTACAGGGTAAATGGTTGCACCCACAGAGGACAGTGTCGTTCAATGGAAAGCTTTCAGATAAAAATGCTAGACGGGGAGGTGGCTCTGTGGCACAATGGATAGCGCATTGGACTTCTAGTGACGAAAAATGCTAGACGTGGGGGTCTACCCCTTCCCCAGTCATGCCACTAGCTTTCTGTGTGAAACTCTAGGATTTTAGCAAATAACAACTTTGATGAGCAGTTTACAATTTGCTTCCACATTTTGCTTTAACTGCACAAAACTGCCACATTTGTAGGCGACAGAATTGTGAGGAAGGAGCACAGGTTCCCCCCACCACGGGCTGCTGAGCTCACCACGATTCTCAGACGTGGCCCTTGGGCATTTTGGACCCTGAGGGGCTGTCCTGCGCCGCGTACCCCCGGCCTCTGCCTCCGAGGCATCCCTCCCATTTCCCAACCCCCAGCCATGTCTCCAGCTGTCTACACCTGTCCCCAGACCTTGCCAAGTATCCCCCAGGGGACAAAGTCAGCCCTGCTTGAGAACCCTGTTCTAGAGGATCAGAGTTTCAGGTCAAGTCACAGTGGGAAAGTGGCTGGAATTCGGATACTCCCCATCCCATGTGCGTCCCACAAGCAGCCCTGGTAGCACCCACACAGCTGCCCCCACTCCCGCCCTCCCCGTCTGCTCTCGGATGCTCATGCGCATGCCAAGCCCCAGACGGGTGGCTTTCCAGGAGCGTCTTGTTCTTTCTTCCACCGTTTTACATTCTACATCCCATAAATCACGTAGGCGCAGTTCCCATCTGGTCCCGCGGGCAGCGGTCCTTCTGGCTTTGCTGGCACCCGGTGCCCTGGACTCGAGTGCAGTGACCATGAGCTCCCGCTCCCTGGAACTGCGTCTGGAGGGCTTCTCCGGAGCCTGGGTTTAACGCGGATCTCTCTAGAGAGCATCGCTGTGTGTTTCCACCAGGCACCTCGAGTAAGAAGTAGTCAAGAGTTTTGAGGAGTTTTTCAGGAGTTTTTGCTGCAGTTTTCAGATGACACGGGAGGTGCACGAGGGCCACGGGCCTATGTAAGGGGGTCTGTGCACCTGGATGCTCAGGGGGTCGTTCTCGCTCTCGAGGTCCTGTCTGGTTAGTGCCAGCACTCAGGCGCGAGCCCTGGTCTGCAAGGGGGGTTATTTCCGTCCACCTCGCACTGAGGGTGCAGCCCTGCAGGACCCCCACTGAGTGGGTGACCTCTGTCCTCTGAGGCTCTCACTGTTATAAATGGAGCCTGGACCCCGTTCTTGACTTGCACCTGGTTTGTTGACCAAATGCAGCTTGTGATGGGATTGAAACACACCTTGCAGTACTTATCAGAGTGAATGACGGGGAACCCTGTCAGTTCACGTAGCTTTTTCTTCCCACTCCCAAACAACAATCATGTTTGTTTTCAGTTTTAAATACTTGATTAAGACATTAGTATTTCCAGTCCTACTGACTGACCGGACTCACAGTCTCTTTGCCGGCTTGAGGCTGTCTCAGCCTGGGAGGCTACCAGGGTCAGAGTGGGAGGGGAGGCGATCCAGACAGAGAACAGACTCGCTGGAACCAGTCTGCACACAGGTAGCCTCACTCTGACCCCTTCTCTCATGGACAGTTGTCCTGTCTTCTTCTGGGTTACTGCAGCTGGAGACCGCAGCTGCACGCACTTACAGGACAGAGGCCTCCGGATTTGGGAGTTACCTAGAACTCTTGCCTTAGCCCTGGGCCTGGTGCTGCACGTTTCTGCTCCAGACAGCATCCCAGGGACCCCCAGACTAGCCCCTTTATCACATGGCCACACCTGGTCTGTAAGAAACCCTTTTGCGTCCTTCTTCCTAAAAGCCCCATGAACACAAATCCGTTCAGTGAACAGCCCCCCACCCCCACCCCGAGCCTCCCCAGAGCATGGCCATCCGGGCTCTCTAGAACTCAGATCTGACCGGCATCCACAGCAAATCACAGCTCTTGGGGGTAGGGCTTGAAGTGAAGGAGGCAGCATTGCCCCTACCCAGTCCTTTGGGGGAAGGGAAAGGAAGGGAATAACAATGCAGATCTTGCCCAAGTTACCTTCCTTCCAAAAGCCTCCCTCTCCTTCCTGTCCTGGGCGTGTTCTGTTCTCAAGGAAGGGGGAATTCCAGGGTGGACCAGACCTTAGTTATTGTTCTGAAATTCTGAAATTGTATGCCTCAGGTGTCCTGGGGACTCGGTAGAACTCAATATTCATTAATCAATCATGAAACCCCCTTTGTTCTAGATTCCCAATAACCCCTTTCTTCTACAAGCTGGGACCCTACCTCCTCTGTTTGCCCAGGAAACATGGCTCCTTATCCACGGGGGTCACCCCAAATGCCACCTCCTCCAGCTGGGACAGGCTTCTCATTCATCTCCATCCGTGTAGCATCTCCTTATACATTTCTTTCGCATTAAAAACTGCATCATGGTTGTCTATCTGCTCACCTTCTCTTCATGGGGCTGGGCCGCAGTCATCTTTGTGTCCCTAGGGCTGAGTATGGCCGCAGGCACCAGGAGGTTTCCGCGACTACTCGTGGGACCGAGGTGACTGCTTGTGGCCAGCACTGGCTTATAGGCTGCAGCAGCATAGAATGCAATGTCGGGCTTCTGTGTTCAGGGCAGGGAGAAACTCAAGGTCACGTGGAGGCTGTTGAGCTTGCTCCCCTGCTCCCTCCCCACCATCAGGACAGGGGCCTTTACTGAGCTCCCCCTTTCCCCCAGGATTTGGGAGGGATGCCTCTGGGTATCAGGGTGGTCTGACCGTGGCCTGGAGGTGGTCATTGTCTTAGCACCGGAAGTGGTGGTAAATGATTCTTAGAGATTTTGATAAACTTACTTCACCAGGTTAAAGATAAAGGCAAATAGAAATGTTCTAACAATGAAATTATTTCTCCAGTTGAAAATATGAAAACTTTTTTTTTTTTTTTTGTCTTTTGAGACTCCAAGTTCAATTGAACAGTTTGGTTGCACTCAAATGTGGGGGATGGTGAATGCCCTATGAGATATTTCCTTTCCAGTTCGGTTACACCAGGTCAACATGCTCTTGTGGTAAAACCCAAGCCCTGATCGAGGCCCACCCGAGGGTTTTGTCGTGACCAGGATGGCCCTGCGATGTCACAGTTGGCGTGTGGTACTCCCGCCGGCTCCCCCAGTGAAGCTTGCTAGAGTCGGCCCCCTCCTCATTCCAGGGGCTGGGGACAAGCCGATGTCCGGTCAGTCAGCGGCTCTCTGCCAGAGCTTAGCTGCAACCTGGCATAGGTCTGGCCCGTCTTTGCCTCTGTGTAGAACCAAGATGCCTCAAGGGCAGCCAGGGAGAAGGGGAGTCTTTAGGTGGTAAGAAGCTGTTTCCCAGAGTGGGGATAATCGCCCTCCGGCAGAACCCTTGAGGGAAGCAGGAACCAGTTTCGACATGCATATTTTCATCTTGGAGATGCACGATGGGGACACAGAGCATGAGTGTGCCCAAGCTCTCCAAGCAAGGACGCCGCGCACCAGCGGCCACTCTGAACTCCGTGCTCACCACTGCCCAGCCTGCGGCATCCGTATTTGTCACACACTACTGCGCGCATGAATGTTTCTGACCTTCTCTGGGGTTGGTGGCCTGGCACTGACCTCGTCTGACCCTATTTTGAACATCGCACGCGCACATCGCACCAACCGAAGAGGCTGCACGGAGCTCAGAGCTCCAAGATCTCTGCTGAGCATTTCTAGAAAAAAAAAAAAGTGTCCCCTTTAAGGCAAATCCCCTCCAGAGCCTGCATCGCGACACTGCGGGGCCTAGGAAGTCACCCGTCCGGACGGTTTTCTATATACGGAGCCGGAGGTCGTGGAGAACGGATGTCTCGGAGAACGGATGTCTCGTGCTCCGAGCACTTCCAGGGGAGGCTGCCCTAGACTGCGTGGGGGTTCGTGCATCCCGGCTGGCGACGGCTGGACCCGCGGGGCCGGACGCCCCGGGGCAGGGAGAGGTGCAGAGCGCGGGCGAAGGCTCCCGGAGCGTCTCGGATTTTGTTTCATTTTCCGGAAATGTCCGCTGATTGACAAAAGTTTTGCTCGGCACCGCACTGAGCCCACGGTGAGCTCGGTGAGCACTGAGCCCACGTGTGCCTGTGGCTGTTTTAAGGGAAAAACCTTAGGGACGCCCCCAAGCCAGAAAACAGCCCAGCCAGGCCGCGGAGCAGCGCACCAGGCCGGCGCCCGCGCCGCCCGCCCCGCAGGTCGCAGCGCTCCTCCGCGGGGCTTGCCCTGCGCTCGCCGCCTAGGCCGCCGGGTGCGGGTGTGGGCGGGGGGCGGGGCAGCGCGCCGGGAGTACTCGGAGCGAGCGAGGCGGCGGGGGAGGCGCGTCGGTGGCGTTGATTGGTGGTAGTGCGCCAGGTGGGGCGGGGCCGGGTTGCTCTGCGCCCGTCCTCTCTGGGCGGGAGGAGGAGGAGGAGGGAACGCCAGGGTTGTGCGGTTGCTGATTGGCAGCAGTGGCGGAGGGCGGGGAGGGGCGGGGCTGGCCCGGGCTGGGCTGGTCGTCCCGGGCTGTGGCGTCTGCAGCGGCGCGGCAGGAGGAGGAGGAGGAGGGGGAGGAGGGAGCATCTGATTGGCGGTAGTGGCTGTGGGCGGGGCGAGGCGGGGCTGGGTGGGGCGGGGCGTTGGCTGCAGCAGCAGCAGAAGCAGCGGGAGGAGGAGGGGGAGGAAGGAGCATCTGATTGGCGGTAGTGACTGTGGGCGGGGCCGGGAGGGGCGTTGGCGGCCGCAGCAGCCGCGGCAGCCGCAGCAACAGCGGGAGGAGTAGGAGGAGGGGGAGGAGGGGGAAGAAGGAGCGTCAGACTGGGGGTTGTGACGGTGGGCGGGG
>PJEN01003158.1:134853-176102 GCA_004024605.1 Pteronura brasiliensis | reverse complement strand
TTTTTCCATTGGACATTCTTTCCTGCTTTGTCGAAGATTAGTTGACCATAGAGTTGAGGGTCTATTTCTGGGCTCTCTATTCTGTTCCATTGATCTATGTGTCTGTTTTTGTGCCAGTACCATGCTGTCTTGATGATGACAGCTTTGTAATAGAGCTTGAAGTCCGGAATTGTGATGCTACCAACTTTGGCTTTCTTTTTCAATATTCCTTTGGCTGTTTGAGGTCTTTTCTTGTTCCATATAAATTTTAGGATTATTTGTTCCATTTCTTTGAAAAAAATGGATGGTACTTTGATAGGAATTACATTAAATGTGTAGATTGCTTTAGGTAGCATGGACATTTTCACAATATTTATTCTTCCAATCCAGGAGCATGGAACATTTTTCCATTTCTTTGTGTCTTCCTCAAGGAAATTGAGGATTTATTAATACTATTGTAGAAATTATTTTGGAAAGCTTGTCTGAGAAGGGGAAGAAGAGACATTGTAACTGGAAGGTAATTTTGAATTGAGGGGAAAATTGTGATTTTTAATGAAAGAGACTCATTTAAGAGCAAAAAGGATTCCTCTGAAAGAGAGAGGAAGAGGAAAGAATGATGGGAAAGAGGGAGAGTAAGTGGGGGAGAGGAAGTTCATGGGGATGAATGAGTGCATATGACAGAGTGAGGGAACACTGTGGGTGTATGATTGCTGAGAAGGGTTAAAAAAGGAGCCTATAAATCTCAGCTGGTAGAGTTGGACTCAGATAAGAGGAAGCAACATCTCCTTTATTGTGAGAGATGGGAAGATGGTTTCTAGATTTTGTAACAGGAAGTGGAGGGACTCTGGCCCTTGTCTGGTGACTTCCAGTTTCTTTGTAAAGTACGAGACCATGGTTTCTGCTGAGAGTCATCAAAGAGGTGAGAGAGAGAGGGAGTTGGGATGGAGGAAAGGTCAGAGGTAGGGATAGAAATTTGAGGGGAGTGGAGATGATTTAATTGGGCTTATCAGGAAGTAGGAAACTGAGTTAATAAGAAAAAAAATTATAAGATTACTAGAGGTGATAAAAGCCCATGTTCGTCTAGTCAGTAAGTCAGTCAACACACATTTACTGAACCAGGCATTGTTCTGACACTCAAGACAGAGTACTGAATAAGAGGAACCTACTTCTTAGTGATGAGATGGTGGGTGATATAAGCTTCTATCCAGGCACCAGTTCCTATGAAGTGGAAGACTTTGTGCTTCATGGTAGGAATAGAAAGATGATGTAAGACCACCGGGTTTCCCCAAATGATACCCTCTCCACACAACACTGAAGACTTCCAGCTCTTCGATTCCTTCTTAGTTGCTGCAAATGAAGAAAAGACAGCCTTGGACCCTGCAGAAAAATAACGCTTCACAGTCAGAGGTCTGCAACCATCAAATGAGTTCCCCTACACTGGCACAGTTAGCATGTAAGTGCAGAACACACATTTGGATGATCAAGATGCTATTTATAGCAGATCATAGGGACCAAGCCTGATGAAAATGTAACAAATTATCTCAAAAATGTCTGTAACATTCAACTCCAAGTTTTGACAAAAGAACTGTGTATAATACACTTACTTCTCCCAGGGAAACCCTTTTGATAAGGCCCAGTATGCAAACACTTGTTTCTTCCCCTCTACACTTCCAAGGCTCTGCCCTTGTTTGGGCCCAGCTCATTATACAGCAGCTGTTTTCATTACTATGCCATTTTTTTTAACTGATGTGAAAATGTTGCCATGGTGATGCTAGAATATAGGCCTGAACACAGACTAACATGAACTCATCCCAAGTTAGAGGCAGTGGAGCAGTAATAGGTCATAAACCCATTTCCTTTCTTCCTGTGTGTGTGTTTCTTCAGTGAAGGGATACTGGAGTTCATGGAACTGAGCCCTGAGCAGTAAATGGGATGGATGCAGGTCCTCACATAGCTATATTTTATTTGATTATAATTATATTGTTTCTCATAAACATATTCACGAAGCTTCCCAGGTTTAGCAAAGACATAGCCAAGTTGAAGAACTGACCGTCTTGTCTGCTTTTTTCTCTGTACGGTCATAGGCTGTACAGTACACACACATGTACAGATATGCTCCGCTGCTAGTGGACACAACTGGGAATCATATGTC
This sequence comes from Pteronura brasiliensis, assembly GCA_004024605.1. Lineage (NCBI taxonomy): Eukaryota > Metazoa > Chordata > Mammalia > Carnivora > Mustelidae > Pteronura > Pteronura brasiliensis. Next base: position 173,971 of record PJEN01003158.1, on the reverse strand, counting down.
TATTGTCTCTAGAAAAGCTCAGATTCATGACCTATTGAGAATAGTTAATTTGGGTGTTTGTATACAAAATTATGGGTTATGAGAGCGAAAGAACCATTAGAAATGATCTAAGCTGACTTTTCCACTTAGAAACGAGGAAACGGGACCTAGAAATGGGAGAGCCCCTGTTGGGGACCCAGTAAGCAAGAGGTAAGTAGATTGAGCTGGAATGAGAAGCATATTTTTTCCTAACCATTTGATATATTCTTCCACTATATTCTGCTCCCAAAGGCTTTCAGAAAACAAAAACTTTATCTTCCTCAGCAGAAGGAAACTGATGGAAATGAAAATAAATCCAGAAGATTTCCCACCCCAAATATTAAACTTTATTTAGTCATTTAAAGCCGCTGACCTGAACCTCCTAATAAAGCCTGGCTCACTTTGGAGGTTATTTTGAATGGACCTAAAGCCTTGAGGAGATAAACAGTATCAGTGCTCAGAGCTGACTTCTTAGCGCATGTCCTGTCTAGCTATCAGCACGACCTCTTATCTTACCCTGTCTTTGCTTTCTTGGTCTCCAAACCCATTAGTATGAGGCATCATTTGATATATTTCTGTCTGTCCTTCCTAGAGCTCAAGTACTATTTACAATGGGTCTTGGTGACTTCATATCATAGGATGGTATCAGAAGATTATTGTGACACTGAGTTAGTTTTAAATTAAACTAAGTCATGTGGGTTCCTTGGAGATAGTGGTGAATCTTGGCAGAAATGTTTATAAATTTTCTTAGTAGAAATTTTCTTAAATTTCTATGCTGCTGTTTTATCCACTGTCAAAGGCTGAAGGTCTTAAGAGCTTCTTGTTGAGGAAGAGACTTATTAAGAAGTAGAATTAATTGAGATTTGGGCTTGACACCAAGAGTCTTAGAAACAGATTCTGACTTCTTATTGATGGAGAAGTTAAAAGGACTATTTTAACCCCTCTTAGCTTCAGTTCTTTTGTATATAAATCTGGCTGAGTATTATATATCCTGTTGGCATTGTTGTGAGCAAGAGGAGAGAAAATGTCAGAGAACTGGTGAGAGCTCTTACCTACTCCAGGCTTTACTGAGTACCCTCTGTGTGCCAGGACATTCCTTAGTCTTGGGGTTAGTTTGGCTCTGCTTGCTACTACAGAGGTGTTTTGTTTTATTTATTTTATATTTTTAAGATTTTATTTATTTGAGAGACAGAGAGACAGAGATGGCAACAGAGATAGTGAGAGAGACAATGACTCAGGAAGGAGAGGGAGAAACAGGCTCTCCACTGGGCAGGGAGCCAGACTCAGGGCTTCATCCCAGGACCCTGAAACCATGACCTGAGCTGAAGGCAGATGCTTAATCAACTGAGCCACCCAGGTGCCCCCAGAGGGATTTTATATTCATCAACTCCCTTGGCATCCCCACTGATGAGGTGAGGTACACATGAGAGACTCAAGATAACCATCCACAGGGTGGGGATTCCTGAGTTTTAGTCCTTGTTGAGTTTTAATGGAGCCCATCTGATCTTGAAGAAGTGATCTTCATAAAATGCAAAAAGGATCATGTCGTTCCCCAACTTAAAATCCTCCATTAGCTTCCCTCTTCTGTTCAAATAAATTTGAACATCTTCACTCTGTTCTGCAAGGTCCCAGACCATGTGACCAGTCCTCACTTCTGCTTCACCCTTTTCCATTCTGACTCTTACCCACTGCATTTCAGCAACAGAAGATTTCATTGAGTTCCTCGACTTACCCTCCTTTCCTCCTTTGCATACGCAGCTACTTCACCCTGTAATGTTCCTTCTCCTAGGACTTTGCAAAACTGCTTCTTTCTCATAGGTCATTTCTCAGCTTAAATGTCACATGCTCAGAGAATTTTCCTGAACACCCTGCCTTAAGCAAGTATACTCTATTATTTTTTACTATAGTCTTTAGTTTTTTACCTTCATAGCAATCTCAATTTGCTATTCTTGATAGCAATTCTTGATGAATAATTACTGTTCCTGTGATTACTTCATCTATCTCATATGGTTTGCCTATGCTTCTGGAATGTAAGCTTCATGAAAGTGAGGACCATATCTATTTCACTTATGGCTGTGTTTCCAGCACCTGGCAGGCACTTGGTAACATTAGCTACATGAACAAATGTATGAATAGATATGTCACTTTCTCAGTTTCTGGTTTATAATAAATGAAAATATGCTATAACAGTATCTATTTTACATATTCTCTAAAGTACAAATATGAAAGGATATGTGACTCTTTCCTTTTGGGGTAATCATTTCCTAGTCTGTGTTAGACATTTTTTTTCTCTCCTTTACGTTTTTTTTTTTTTTTCCTCCTTCACAATTTTTTCCCCACTCGCTTGAGCTAGATGTAGAATTTACTAAACTAAAAGTTATGGTGGTGAGAACATGGGATTGGAATTCAGATCTGAGTTCTAGGCTTAGAAATGATTCTACGCACAGTATGTTCTTGGACTGTTTAGATGCCTGTGTTTGGACTTCAATTTCTTCTATGTTTACAATGAGGAGGTTGCAACAGATGAGCCAAAGAGATCTTTTCCATCTAGACTATTATCTAACTTAGATTGTCTCTTTCTCTTCTATGAGTTAAGCTGGGCAGCCTCATAAGGCAATTGCTTTTAAAACAACTGGTCATCTGGATTCATGTTTGGGTATATTGGTTAAAAATAGAAGTCCATTAATTAATTTATATTTATGCTATAAAATTTACAATCCCTGAGGAGAAACCAAGTCTCAAAACATCTTGCCAATGAACAAAATATTCTATGCCCTCAATGCATGCGGGCTGCAGTATACCGGGAGCCAAGAGTGCTGGCAAAACAGGAGGGAACAGTGTTATGTCCTCATGTTGTTCTCCATCTGCCTTATTTTGCAGGTCTGCCAGAATTTCCCCAGCACGACTCCTTCAAATTTCCCATTTTATTCCAGATTACACACATTTCAGCCCTGGTGAGGAAGATCCATACTTAGAGCCAATTTGGGAAATGTTTGACATATATTCAATATTTAGTATTCATTGCCCTGTGTCCAGCAACAAAACGGGAATATAGTCTTCTGATTAAGAGATCAAGCTATGGAGCCAGAAGCCTAGATTTGAGTTTGAGATGACTTGCAATAATCACTTAATCATTCTAAGATGAGTCTCCTTGTCTATTTGAGAAGCATAATAACAGAAGCAAAGTCATAAGTTGCTGACAGGGTTAAATGAAATAATAATGTAAAATACTTAGCATATCCCTGGCTCTTGGAAAGCAGTCAGTATGCATTCTCTGCTGTTTTACTTTCTTTTATTACTTGAGTAAAAAACTGGAGAATTCCAACCTAGATTGGGAGGCGCTCTTTGTTTTCCTTATGTCCAGTATGTCGATCTTTTGTGTCATCATCTGAAAAGTTGATATTTGGACTATGATTGTTAAGATCCCTTCCTGCTCTGAAATACTAAAGTGTATAGGAAGAATGCAAATTTGGCATTATGGGAGGATAAACAGTAACATTTTAGTTTATCTAAATCATCTAAGAACTCTTATGTATTAATCACCATATATTATATAAAAATAGCTATGAGTTTGTCAGAACCTACAAGCCAGAGAGTGGGTGCATGATCAAACTGGGCAGTAGGTGACATTTTTAGGAAATCCAAATCTTCCCAGTCTTCATCTTTCCTGAAATGTCTCTCCTGACATCCTAACTCTTTTCTTCTGCTCTCCTTTCCCATCCCCCTACTTTCCTGAATCCCTGAGTTATATGTCTTATCTCTGACTGTGAAATGAAAGCTCTTGTTTCCTCCTATTAAATAATTTCATGCTCTGAGAAGCAGGGAGGAGGCACATTTCAACCAAGTTCTGTGATTGGACCATGCTTTCCCCTGGGCCCTGATTCAGTGCCACATTGGTGGTTGCTATTTTCTCATATTTGACAGATCAGAGAATTACAGTGCCTCCTCTCGCAGCGATGATATAACTAGTTCTTCAGTCTTCACACAGTCCTGGTTCTGCCTTCAGCCACTGACCAATAATACATCGCATTCTAGGGATGCTTACAGTTTCTCTCTTTCCTAATTAAACTGTCTTAGACTTTTTCTGACTCTAACCTCCTCATTTTACAGATGAGAGATGGAGGCCCTGAGGGATGACATGACTTTCTTTATGACTCCATAGCTCATAAATGAGGAAGCTTTCTGTCATAATACCTGAAATCCCATTACAGGATTATATTCCTCGGAGTCTTGCTGCTTTTTGATTATTTCTTTTTGTTTTTTAATAAGAGCCTGTTACTAAGTTTACATCTCTCTAGGATAAGGAGCATGTTAAATGGGAAGTAGTTAATACTTCCTGGATTAATTGAGAAGAGGTTCTTAGTTAGAACAGCACCCAGCAACATGTCTGGGGCACAAGAGGGGCCAGAAAATGAAGGCAGAAGCACAGAGTACAGATTGTACTAGAGAGCTAACCCTGATTGGGCAGGATGGGGTTTGCTAGTGACTCTGCTTAACAGTGGCTTCCACATGGTGGTGGGAGAAAAACCTGCCCAAAGTGGGTTAAAAAGAGAACACAATATGAGAGACTGGAAAAAATCTTCATATTTCCAAGAATTTTTTTTTTTTTTTTCTGAAAGTGAGTAGATAAACGAAACAGCTGGAAAGAGACATGAGGCCACTGGAGGGATCTTTTAAAAATATAGATGAAATTGTACTGTATTTGTATACTGTTGGGGTTGGTCCAATATTTAGGGAGAAAGTGATAAAGAGGAGAAAGAGATGCTGGTCATAACAGCCAAGTCATTTTCTCAGTGAAATAAAAAGTAAGTCAAGAGCTGAGAGTGAAGAGAAAGGAGAGAGTGTTGAGGATTTTAGAGGAGATGAAGGTGTGTGAACATTCACCTCAGGAAATGGAAGAGTGAATTTTTGGGGAAATGGAGTGAGATTACTGGGTAGTACTAGAGGCCCTCTTGAGTATTGTGGTCACAGAGTTAAAGAGACACAAGTTAGCCCTATAGTGAGTTTTCCTCCATCCCATTTCAGGTGCTTGAGTGTTGTTGCACAGTAGGTAGAGGACTGAGTTAAACTACAGTTGGGGTTTTGCCAAACTGGACTGAAGGAGGAAAGAAGATCCAGGGTTTGTGGGGAGGGGGGTAAGTGAAAGGAGTAGATATAGAGGTTGACCATGGCATCTAAGAAGCATAAGGAAGGAACAGAGGGCACAAGACAGGTAATAGGCAATGAAAAGTGATGGGCCTGGTGTGTTGGATGTCCTAATGGTAGTTAGAGAAATTGTACAGGGATATATGGGAGATTATAAAGTTAACTTAGCAGCAAAAATAAGATCAGATGTTTGACAACATATTTCACAAGCAATGCAGTTATTAGCAATAACAAGGTCTAGTGTATGGCCATGGAGGTGGATGGCCGAAGTGAGGTAGCATAGAAAATTGAGGTAGTAAAGGGCTGAGAAGGACAGGGTTAGATGGTGACCATGGCATTGGTGTGGAAGTGGTCAGGAATGCTGACATAGTTGTGGAATAGAGGAGGACAAGAGATGGTAGTGTAGAAGGGGTAAAGAGTATGACAGTGATTTTGAGACTAAGTCATCAGTGACTAAGGAAACTAAGGAGAATAGCAGGGGACAGCAACAGGGCATGATAATGGGTGGTAAGGCTTGATGGTCCATGCTTCAAAAACAGCAGGATTTTGGAAGGAAGAAGGAAATGATTGGCTACATGTGATCACAAGGATCAAGGAGAACATTTAGCTTTACATCCATGTTCTTTGTAATGTGGGGTGTGGAAGGTAAAAACAATCTTCACTTGAAAGGCCTGCAAAGGAAGCAGGTTTCATAATCGACACACAACTCATCATGTGGTGGAGGAGCTAAAACCAAGTTTGAAGATATAGAGGACTTTTCTGGTATAGACCATGGGTTCTAGAGTATCCAGCAGAAGAGCTGAGATGGGTGGTGGTGGTTAATAATAGCTATGAAATCATATTAGAGGATGCACAAAGCTCATCTACGTCATGATAGGTGATCCCGAGTAGTACTTCTCAAACTTTAATATATATACAAGTCTCCATGGGATCTTATGGATATTCAGGTTCAGTAGGTCTTGTGGGAAGGAGGGGGCACAGGGCTGAGGTTCTGCATTTCTTTTTCTTAAAATTTTATTTATTTGACAGACAGAGATTACAAGTAGGCAGAGAGGCAGGCAGAGAGAGGGAGGGGGAAGCAGGCTCCCCGCTGAGCAGAGAGCCCGATGTGGGGCTCAATTCCAGGACCCTGAGATCATGACCTGAGCCGAAGCCAGAGGCTTAACCCACTGAGCCACCCAGGCGCCCCGAATTTCTTTTTTTTTTTTAATTAAAAAAAATTTTAAAGGTGTATTTATTTTAAAGAGAGAGAGAGAGTGTGAGCAAGCAAGTTGGGGGACAGAAGGAGAGGTGGGGAGACCATCCTCAAGCAGACTTCCCGCTGATTGTGGAGCCCAATGCAGAGCTTGATCTCAGGGCCCTGAGATCCTGACCTGAGCCGACATCAAGAGTTGGATCCTTAACCGACTGAGCCACCTGGGCGCCCCAAGGTTCTGCATTTCTAGATATTCCAAGGTGATGCTGATAGGGCAGATTTAAAGATGACACTTTGAGGGGTAAAGCTCTGTAGGCTTGGACTAGCGTCATAGTGGAGCCTGGAGACAGCGTGCCAAATACCACATTTGATGCAGAACATTTGGAACTCTGGAGCCCCCCTTGTTCCAGGAATATTTAATCGTTGCCACCATTTTTGGAAGATCAGTTTTTATTATACCTTGTTCCTTCTCTGAATGTGAAGCGACTGTGTTTAGTATCTATTTCCACTAAGCGTCTTGTCTTTGTTTCATAGATGTGCATGCATTATTCCAGCAAGATCATTTGCTCGCTGGAGCCAGATACTGTAGGGAATGGTGGAACATTATTGGATCATGAGTCATAACACCTAATTTTAATTCCCATTTCTACGATTAACTGGGTATTGAAAGCATTGGAAAAAATCATTTACCTTTCTGATCATTTTTATATGTGAAGTGGGGATAATCATGCCTAGCTGCCAATGCTATGAAATTCAAATGAGATACTTGTTATAAAAATGTCTTATAAACTATAAAACAATACAATGGTATGATAATACTTATTACAGGGCTGACATTTCTCTGGTATATACCAGTATGACATTCTGGCATTCTGATTGATTGGTGCCCGTGCCATGCTGCTGGTTAAATATTTTTAATATAAACACTGAATATTATATTTTATTAGTATTTATTCTATGCCTTTATACCAAGCTAGTAGAAAATGGGACATGAAATAGGTGTTGAGTTAAAGGTTTGATATAACAAGGTGGGTAGAATATCTGAACATCTGCCCCCTGGGGGCACAGTGAGTGAAAAGTAAAAGTAATTTCCAAAGTCTGTGGAATGAATTCCTTCTAATGAGGTTCCGTCACTTTTACCAGGAAACGTCAAGGTATCCATTCTTGTTCCCTTAACAAAAGTTAAAGTGCCCTCACCACGATTCCTTACCCTGACTTCCTTTTGAGATTTTATCTTTCACATTGCAGTTGATTGATGGCGGATTCAAGCTGGTCCACTCAGCCAAGAGGAGAGCCTTACACAGGGCTAGGCTATGATTAACCTTACCCATTTATTTTGTTCTGGGACAGAACTCACTGTTCCAAAATGTGTAATGGGGCTCAGGTCGAAACTTCTTCAAAGACTTCTTAGGTGAGTGCCTATATGGGAAAGACTTCTTAGATGAGTGCCTATATGGGAAAGCTTCTTAGGTGAGTGCCTATATGGAAGATATTTTTACAAAGATAGTTTATTCTCTGACACTAAAAATAGTTCTATTTTAAAAAATTTCTTAGACAGTTTGCTTTATTTAGGTCTCTAGAGAGGCATAAAAAAAGAATGGATTTTGCAGTTCAAGTTCTAGCTCCACCTCTTATCAGCAGTGTGATCTTAACCAAACTACTTAATCTCTGTAGGCCTTACCTGTAAGGTTTCTTATCTGCAGGACTGGGATAATTATAGAATTGTGTTCATAGGATTGCTTTAAGTATTGAGACAGGGTGCGTGAAGTAAGCAGCACACTATTAGCCTCAAATAAGTGCTAGTCCTTGTTGCTGTTGTTATTACTATGTTATAAACATCTGGATAAAGGGCTTGAATCCAGAATCCGGATCTCTAAATTTAACTGTAATAAAATCAAACAACCCAATTAAATGGGTAAAGGATTAGAACACACACTTTATAAAGTAAGATATGCTGATGGAAAACAAGCATGTGAAAGATGTTCAGCATTATTATTACTAGGAAAATGCATATCAAAACCACAATGAGATCTCACTTTACATCTATCAGAATGTCTAAAATTGTAAAACCCACACCAATACTAATGACCTTAGCATGTGTTGGTGAGAATGTGGAGCAAGTAGAGTTCCCAGTACACTGGGGGTGGCATTGGAGAATTGTAAAACCACTTTAGAAAAGAATTTGACAGTTTCTTAAAAAGCTAAATATACCACTACCACATGAGTTTATTAGAAAGCTAAACATACCATACCACCCCATGACCCAACCATGCTTCTCCTAGGTGTTTACCCAAGAGGAACAAAGCATATGTCCATATAGTGCTCTCTATAAAGATGTTAATATGTTCCTTTATAACAACCAAACACTGGAAAAACCCCCCAAATTTCCATCAATAGTTAAATGGACAAATTATGGTATATTCACACCATGAAATATTACTGGCAACAAAAACAATGTAATTATAGTTATACAAAACAATATTGTATCCCAACATAATCATGCTGAATGAACAAACCAGACCAAAAAAGCACTTACTGTATATTCTATTTATATAAAAATTGATAAAATATGAACTATAATGACCAGAAACAGATCAGTGGTTGCCTAGGGATGGGTGGGAAGACAGTGGGGAAAGACAGAAAAGAGGAATTACAAAGGGGCAATGGGAAATTTCCAGGGGAATGTATAAGTTCATTATCTTGATTGTGTTGATCATAGTAATGGTTTCATAGGTGTATACTTATAGATATACATAGGTGTTAATCTTATCAAACTGTACACTTTAAACTGTGGAATTTATTATAGGTCAGTTGTACCACAAATAAGCTGTTAACAAATAAAAAAGAACATGGTGGCTCCCACCTTCATTGCCTTCCCTATGCCTTTAAGCCTAAAAGACATTTCATAATTTGTCCCCATCTTATTGACTAGTCTCATCTATTACTGAACCTTCTCCACTGAGACCATTTTCTTCATCCTCTCTCCCGTAAGGTCAGATGGTTCCTGCCTCCCTGTTTCTCTGTTCATAGTAATCTCCCTATGCAGAAGGCCTTCCCCTATCCTGTCCTGATAATTATACCTCTTTCTAGGAACTACCCCCAAAACATTTCTTTTATTTGTTCATTAAACATGCATTTATAGGGTACCTGTTGTGCAACAAACCTTAGGCTAGAAGTTAGGTCCCTTCAGGGACCAAGATAGTTCATATTCTCATGAGTCTCACAATCCACTCAAAGACACAAACACTCAACTGATGTAGTTATGCATGCATTTATGCTACTCAGCCTTTGAATACTCTTCATGTTATGGGAGAATTCTCCACGGGGAGCTGTTGGTGAGAAGCAGGACCCATTTCTTTCTAAAGGTGTTGGGATTGCTCCCTATTCCCTAAGTACAGGCATATGATTTAGGATTGCTAGCCTAATGCTCTTCATTGCTACTTAGAAATTTTGAAATAGTAAAGCAGAAGCACAAGTACAATTTGGCAAGTACACAGTGGGGCTTTTGACAGTGTCAGTGTCCCAAAGAGACCATGCCTGTTGTGTGTGTGTGTGTGTGTGTGTGTGTGTGTGTGTGTGTGTGGTGGGAGGGCATTTTGGCTTTTATCCATTTTTAGATCTTTGTTCTCTAGGTTTTTCTCTAGATAGCTACTAAGTCTGTTCAGGCTGTTATAATAAAATACCACAGACTGGGTGACTTGTAAACAACAGAAATTTATTTCACACAGTTCTGAAGACTAGAAGTCCAAAATCATGGTATGGTTAGTTTCTGGTGAAGGCTGTCTTCCAAGTTCATACTGCTGGCTAGGGAGCTCTGTGGGGTCTCTTTTCTAAGGGCACTAATCCCAATCATGAGGCCTCTATCCTCATGTCTTAAACATCCAGCTCTATCGCTTGCTGGTCTACTCATCCTCTCTCAGTTTTATCTTTCTGAGCAAAATAATAGTGTCTGCCCCGTATGGTTGTTGTTTCTGTGTTTCTGTGTTTGTTCTAAGTTTCTGTGGGATAATCCAAGTGAAATGCTCTGCACAGTGCTTAGCCTATAAAGATGCTCGGTGAATGTTAGTGCCATGATTCTGGCTTACTAAGTTGGTTTGATACAGATATAAAACCACTCTAGCCAAACATAATCAACTCATCCTTACTGAAAAGCAGCACTGATCCAGAGCCTTGGAGGATCCTTAGATCACCAAAGAAGAACGTTCTTGCATCGTTGAAATTACCACACACCAAAAGAGACAGAAGTTCAGGGGACCAAGCAGATAAGTTTGGAACCCCAGAATAGGGAGCAAATCAGGAATTTAGATAGTCAAAACTCACCCAGACCACAGATGAGTAAAGCAGGCTGAAAGAGATTCTGCTTCAGCACAATTAACCATGCTCATTTGAGTCATAATCATGCAGACAGAAAAGCTGGACCTCGAATAACATCAATCTGAATGCTAAAATGTCAATTGAATTGAGACGTGTTGGCCCCTGCCATAGTTAGCTCTCGACCAGGTAGAAGTGAATATTGTGAGTCCCTGGTGGGTAGTGGGACATGACTGCCATGGCAGAGAAGGCCATGAGAGCTGTGATGTGTGATGGATTGAAACACACAGAAGGGCAACTGTGTATATTCAACTTTTTCATTCTCTGTTAGCTCATTCTTATCTTAAAACTTAGGATCTGATAGAAATTTGGATACAGAAAAAGTGAGTGAAACAGTATTATTCATTCTCTGGAAGAATTAACTTGGTTGATCATTTAAAGAAAATGAAATCTGTAAAGGGCTTATAGTCAGAGACATTACCCATAGTGCAATGGTGATGTTTTTAAAGCCATCACGTACAACAGTCCGTGCTTAAGAAATTGAAGGATAATGGAAAATCACTGTTCCTCTTAATGAACACAGAGCCAGAGCAGACTTTGTGTCACCATGCAAATTATCCTCTTGGCACGTGGACTGATTAGCAGTGTTATCCCTGCACACTTGATGGCACCCAGGGCATCTGTGTGCAGAGCTCTTTCGGTGAGAAAAGGCTGAATGGGGCAGTGAAGTGAAGGAGGTAGAGTGTTCTATGCAGTAGTTTTGACTGCAATTGTAGACTTTCCTTGTTTGCCAGATCCAAACTAAAGCTGCCTGCATCAGATTCTCCCCATCTCCAAACTTTTGCTGGGAGGCTGGAGGCTGGGTAGCAGCAGACAGTGGAAAAGAGTGGGAAAGAAACTGGCTGTAGCGTGGAAGAGAGTGCTATCAGAGAAAATCATTAATGCTGAGGTTAGAGCAAGATCTTGACCTTCAATGTGATCTCAGTTGCTCATAGTAGACCGTGGGATCCTCTGGGGTAGCTTCTCTCCCTCCTTTACACCCTCCATTCATCCTTTCCTTCATTCCCTCCTGCACCCCTAAAGCACTAGGCACCTGAGAGTTTGCAAGATGATTTAGAGTCATTTCCTGCCACTCAGGAGCTCTGTAGGAGTTAACACAACTCCTAATGATTTAGTGACTTTGAGCAAGTCTCTTTACTTCTTGGTCTCTAGATTTATCTTATTTAAAAAAAATTAGAAACTAGAGATTTTGGGGGGGTCTCCTAGCTCTCAAAGTTTATTAGACTTTAAAAATTATCAGTTATTATGGGCTAGGTCTTCCACTAAGAACGTGATTTCATTCTCATGAAAATGAAACAGACAAGAACAGTTGTTATGTCTCTCATTTTACAGATGAGGAAACCAGGGCTAAATAAGGCTAAATACACTGTAGGAGATGGCTCAGAGAGCTAGTAGGTGCAAGACATGGAATCTGAACCAGGAGGTCTGACTCCGCACACAGCTGCAGTACGATATTGCCTTTTTTGAGGCCAGTGGGTTTGTTTTACAGCTGGTGTGGCTGGAACTAATAGAAATTGCCTAAGTGCCTGAACTCTGATGTCAGAATTGCCTGTGTTCAAATTAAAGCTCCATTACATTCTAAGTGAATGCCTTTGGGCAAATTACTTACTCCCTCTGTGCCTTGATTTCAGACTATCTGTGCATTAATAACAAATTCTGGACTAGAAATCATTGCAGTACTAAGCACTAGAATCGAGGGATTGTGCTCTTCAGGGCAAAATATACAGCATTTTCTGCTCATCGTCTCACTTATCCCTCATGACAAGCATATGGGGTATGTCCACAGAGCATGTGTACAATTATTCCCACATTACAGATGGGAAAGTGAGTCTCAGAGCGATGGTCAAGATCACACGACTTATTCCTGGTGGGACTGGGATTCAATCCACATCTCTCTGATTCTAGAATTATGCTCTTAACCATTCTGCCCTTCTGTCCCATCAGATAAGTCTGGAAGAATAAGAATAGAGTCATTATTACATAAATTTGAGTTCATTTGTTTCTCTTCTCATTCTCCCCACCAGAGGAGCAATCAGAACAGTGTGAGGGACACAGCCATGTGGGAGGTGTGGCCAATTAAAAAGGAGAGAAATGCCTTGGAAAACCAACTTTCCTGGGCTGAGGAGGGCTGGTTATGGAGATTAATTTGTCTTTTCTGGTTTGGTTTTGAGCTCATGCTGGGATTGCTGCTGGGAAACAAGGCAACCCTAATTCTAATTAGAATTACAGGGGCTCAGGGCTGGAAAGAATCTGGAGTGTAGCCTTCAATCCTTGTTTGATGAAGGCTGATGAAGGCACCCTCTCTGTAACGAGAGCCCCTGGGTTTTTCTCCACTTTGCTCTAATGCCTTGTTGAACATGACATCACAACAGACATCCTTCAGGTCAGCTCTGAGTTTCAAGGTCTTTTCCTTACCTCAACCTCAACTTTTCCTTGTTTTGTTCTTTTCTTTAGATCAGCAAAGAAAAAATGTTCTCATTTTCCCATGCTATTATTGTGTAACCTTTTGGAAGCAACCATTACAAATCACAGACTCTGCTTCTCAGTCTTGCTGCCGTCCATTAACCCGGTTACTCCCACCTATTTTTCAGGTTTTAGGTCACACATCACTTTCCTGAAAAGACCTTCCCTCATGCCCAGACAAGGCCAGGTCCCCCCTGTTTTATGCATCCACAGCACCCTAAATTCTCCTTTGTAGCACAGCATACACCTTCAATTATCTAATATATTGAATGTTCCAATTTCCCACAAGATATAAAATCTAGAACTTGTTGGTAGTGTTCATATCTGTATCCCAGGCACTGTGCTAATTCATTCCATTCAGAGCTTTTATGGATTACCTTCTGTGTTCCAACCATTGTACTTGTGAACAAAGGATTCAATCCTTTACCTCACGGAACTTAGTCTAGTAGAATTTCTCATTCTTTTTTTTTTTTCTCACCTTTTACCCCTTCAAGCATTTGGCAATAAAAGAATTTTGCTGTGTGGTTCCTCTATACAATATTTTCTCTAAGTATAAATTGGTTCAGAGTGGTGGTTCAGACATGTGTTCACTGTCTTGATTTAGTTTATTAACTAAATCTGCCTTCGTTTTGCAGATAAAAATACTGTTGGCTAGGCAGTTCAACTGATACCTGCACAGTTGGACGACATCAGTGACATCATTCATTCATTCATTCACTCACCCGTCCTTTTAGCCCCTGTTTTCCTTTACAATTTTGATTCCACTCATCTCAACATTTGGGATCATGAGAAAATTGGCCATAGCGTAGGACTGGAGTTCTAGGCCTGCCTTAGGCTCTGTAGCACTCTGCCACTTACTAGTTGTGCAACCTGCGGCTGGTCAGTTAAACTCTCTAATTCTCAGTTTTCTGAGAAATACCAATTCATGTTTCACTTTTTTTTTTCCTGATGTACACAGTTTATTATCTATCTGAAATCTGAGAATTCTAGGAAAAACAAATTTGTATCTTTTTATTGCAATGCACTTTTTAAAAACTTTACAACAATTTGTGCTACCTTGGCTAAGTTTTTGTTTTTGTTTTTCAGAAAGATTTTACTTTATTGTGTGTGTGTTTTTTTTTTTTTAATTTCTTTTCAGTGTAACAGATTTCATTGTTTTAGCACCACACCCAGTGCCCCATGCAATACATGCCCTCCTTAATACCCACTACCTGGCTCCCCCAACCTCTCACCCCCGCCCCTTCAAAACCCTCGGATTGTTTTTCAGAGTCCATAGTCTCTCATGGTTCACCTCCCCTTCCAATTTCCCTCAACTCCCTTCTCCTCTCCATCTCCCTATGTCCCCCACCACCTTACACCAGTTAGAATGGCCAAAATTAGCAAGAGAGGAAACAACATGTGTTGGAGAGGATGTGGAGAAAGGGGAACCCTCTTACACTGTTGGTGGGAATGCAAGTTGGTGCAGCCACTTTGGAGAACAGTGTGGAGATTCCTCAAGAAATTAAAAATAGAGCTTCCCTATGACCCTGCAATTGCACCACTGGGTATTTACCCTAAAGATACAGATGTAGTAAAAAGAAGGGCCATCTGTACCCCAATGTTTATAGCAGCAATGGCCATGGTCGCCAAACTGTGGAAAGAACCAAGATGCCCTTCAACAGATGAATGGATAAGGAAGATATGGTCCATATACACTATGGAGTATTATGTCTCCATCAGAAAGGATGAATACCCAACTTTTATAGCAACATGGACGGGACTGGAAGAGATTATGCTGAGTGAAATAAGTCAAGCAAAGGGAGTCAAGTATCATATGGTTTCACTTAATTGTGGACCATAACAAATAAAATGTTTCACTTTTTTTAAAAAAGAGGACCAAATGAGAAATAGAGCAGCAGCAACATCTAACAATGATGTGATTATTTATTATCATAGCCAAGAGCTGTTCTAAGGACTTTACATATATAAACTCATGTAATCCAGCCTATGAGGTAGATGCTGGTATTATTTCTATTTTGCAAACAGGGTAAAAGAGGCACATAGAGGTTAATGTACATGCCCAGTGTCACTGAGCTGGTAGGTGGACCCAGGAGAGAAACCTCAGCATCTGAATGTGCAGCCTACACTCTTAGCAACCTGCTTGTGATTGCCTGTGAATAATGCATGCAGAGCACCCAGCATGGTGTGCAATACACAGTGTGTCTAGTTGGCTAATACTGGCTTGTGACAACCCTGAATTGACATGCCCCACTTTTCCTAGGAGATCTCAGCACATAAGAGAAGCATTGTGAACATGAAGCACTGCTTCTCCATTTTCTTGCTCAAACGAGCCCTAAACCCAGATTTATACCAGCTCTAAGTGGTCAGACTGACAAAGTAAAGGCAATAAATACATAAAAGAAGGAGCAAGGCATGGAATCTAATAGGGGAAGTGTGCTTCTGATGTGAAAACCCTCTACAAGATATCAGAATTGATTCCTAGGTCTTCCACGCAAGTCCCTTGACTCTGAAAACACAGCATTGTCCGTCAGGGTCAGTGACTAAACTAGTCAGTACTTTCTTGGTGCCAACCATACTCAGAGCTCTGAGAATTTTAATCCCCTTGAAAAGAGGACAGATATACCCCTATGTTGGTTCTAATTCTGCATCTCAGTTGTCTTTTCAGAGTGGAATAGGGAGGATTTTCTGTGCATTCAAACCTGGTCTGCTGTTTCCCTGTCTTGTAGGAAGGATGAATGCTCACCCTGCTTCTCTGCCTCATTCGGGTAACATTGTCCTTCTCCCTTTCCAGTCTGTTCTAGCCTGAGGTGTTTTCCCTTAAGGGCCAGTCAAGTTCCAAGTCATATTTTTCACTCGTTTCATTCACTTTCATTTATTTCTTCAATAAGTATTACCTACTCTATATTAGGCCCTGGGAGCAGATACAAGACCAAAGGAAACAAGCATGAGCCCTGCCTTTTAGGTCGCATGGAGGACTTTGGATTGTACGTTCAAGGGAAAGACTTTCAAGGGTTTGATGTTGGGATGGTGATCAGATTTGCACTTTGAGATCACTCAGACTGCAGTGTACAGGAAAATTGGAAGGGACAAGAGTAGGAGATTTTATGTTAACAGGCAAGAGATGATAGAAATACTCTGTCCCTCAGCTTTATATTTACTCTTTCTCTCATGAATCCCCTGTCATCTTAATATTTCTATAATTCATTAAATTCCCTACCTATTTCCTCCTGCCTGGTTAAGTGGTGAGTTCTATGCTGAGGGCCCATGACTGATTATTATCCTGAGTCCAGCACAAAGCCTTACACATAGTCAGTGCTCACTATACAGAGTTTGTATCTCAGCATTTCAAAATTGAAAATCCTTTAGAAGAAATCTTGGCGGACCACTTTATTCTTCAAGGCCCAGATATGTTAAACACCTTGCCCAAGATTACACACTAAATTAGCAGTAGAGATTAGATTTAATATTATCATTCTGTCTGACTCCAGTTTATGAATGATTCAAAAGATTAGTGAATAAAGATTTTTTTTTTCTCTCTTGCTTACAATTGGAATCCTATAGTGAAATAAAGAGAGGAGCCAGGACTTTGGGAAGAAAGCAATGGAAAGAGAAGGTATAGAGTTAAAAATGGAGTAAATGTCTGCATTTACTCTTTACCAGGATCAGTCTATATTCTGATGGCAGTGAGGACCCAGTATTTCTAGACTGGCCAGGTCACAGCCAGGAGTGCAGGGACAGAGACTGTGACCCCTTGGGAAAAGTCTGTGGAGGGAGTGCTGGAAATCATGATGATAAGGATAAAAACCCTACTTTTCATCCTTCCTTCTCACAAATGATCTCTTTATTCTTTTGATTTCACCCATATACACGGTTGCTTTCTCTGATACAGCAGTGTTTTCTTTTATAGTCATGTTTTAATTCATGCACAATGAGCTTTTAATGTGAATGTCTTTGGATAGTTTCTTTATCTTTAGAATCTCTAAAATGATCAAAATGAAATAATTAGCTGACCCAGCTATAGTCAAGCTTTTATAAATCAGAGTTTCTCTAAGCCTGGTCTATCGACCCCATCAGGCTCCCCTGCAGGTGTCTGATAGAAATGCAGCTTCCTGGACCCTGCTCTAGATCTTTCTATTCAGATCTTCTGGCAGTGGGATATCAGAGTTGGTGTGTTTTCAAGTGCTTCTAATGTGCATCTAGGCTTGAGAATCGCTAAATAATTTGGAAAATAATTTGGCTAGAGAATCGCTAAATAATATGCTTTATATATCATGAGACATTGTATAAAAACAATTTTAAGAAAACATATTTTTGCACCCAAACTGTTCTGGTTTTTGCCCCTCTTTGCTCAAAAATCTCCAGAAAACCGCCTCCACAAGGGTCCTTGGCAGCATCTAAATGGTCTAAGGACACATGGATGAAGGCCAACGGCCACCTGACTGGAAGTTTTGCAGCCTGATTTAGGCTTGACTCATCGGCCTTTTATGAAAATTCTGTGATGTCGAGTGTGGGTAATAACCGGATGGGGATTCAGGCAGGAAGATTTAGATGCATGGCCGAACAAAGGAAAAAATCTCTGCAGCTGGAAAAAAGCATAATGAAGTCGAGCCCAGTGTTTCATATAAATGCAAGACCTGTACCATAAGATTTAAGACATCGAGTTTGCTCATACACAGAAAGTGAATATTAAATCTATGCTTTTATCATCTCTTGACTAGATTTCTATAATCCCCAGTTACTGTTAGTGGGATGACCTCTTGTATCTCTTTGTACCTCCGAGTGGTGGATCAGAACCCTGGTTGAATCGTTCCCTTGCCCACTGTAAGAGGCTGTTGGCTTGGTTGATGTGAGGTATGCCTTATGTGATGGCGGTGAACAAAATACCTGGGCCGAGGCCACCATTCCCTGATCCAGCACTGCCTTTCTTTAGGCAAGTTCTGACCTCAAGATTCGCTTGAGTTTTATGCCTCATGACAACCTGGGATACTCCCAGGCAGGTTATCTAAAAGCTCAAGAAACCTCCATATGGGTTTTTATCCATATAGAGAGCATTGTCTTGATAGAAGTTCTGACTTGAAGATCTACTTTGCAGTCTGTACTTTTTTTTTTTTATACAGTTTCATGAAGGAAATTGAATTTTTTTTTTTTTTGAACAAGCATAAGAATAGAACAGGGGGAGCTATAAAATAGTCAGGATTTATGGCTCAGAGGTGGGTTTTTTTTTTTTTTTCAACTCATCTAGGATGAAATTACTGCAGTCTTCCCCTTAGAGCTTCTTTGAAATTTATTTTCAATTTATACTGCACACCTGTAAAAATGGGATGCAGAATGATACTGCAGTTTCTGAAGAAGGCTCTGGAAGCCTAGAGTCTGCCATGCTTATAAACAAATTCATACATATTTGTGATAAAGCCTTTTTTAGATTGAGAATCCAATTTTCTAATCGCTTTACCCAGGGGCTACATTATTAACCCTTTGTTCAGTGAATCCCACATCAGATGTCTTACCAGACCCCCATGCAGCTTTTTAAGACACTATTAGCAGGCCTAAAAGTGAAGCGTAAAAGAAGGATAGTTATGAAGAGACCTGACTTTTAGCTCCAATTCTGCCTTTCTGTGTATTTCATCATAAAGAAGTCTTAACCTCTTGGGTCTCAGCTTTCTCATCAATAAAATGAGAGGAGGTTGAATGAGATTAGTGTTTCCAAAGCAGTGTTTCCCAGAACACAAATAAAATGCCTAAAACTAATTGCATGCATGAATCATTCCAGGATTAATATTTAGAAAATCTGTAATCTCCCAAACTGTAAAACACACATATTCAAAAGCTTGTTATTTGGTAGCTAATCAAGGGACCAAAGTAAGAATGGTAGGAACGAGGAAACCTAGGTTTCCAGAAAATCACTGTGTAACCTTTTAAGTGTCATTTTGACTCATTTCTGGTCTCAATTTTTTCATATGCCATCTACTCTGGGAACGTCTTGTGGCTCTCATAAAAGTCAAATGACATTTGTATACTTGTGAGCTATCTTAGTGACATTATTTTGATAGTTATGTACAGGGAGATTGCAAATAAATGTGACTTTAAGTCACTTTAACTTTTATTCTGAAATATTATTGGGATGGTCATTTGGGGTTGAATCAATGTAAAAAGAGGAAAATGACAACATTCACTTAAGAATCTTCTTGTCTTGAGCAGGGCCAGGCTTGGACTGGAAGGCTGGTTTCATCTGTAGGACTGATTCCAGTCCATTGTAGAGGCTGTTCAATGTGAAGAAAGCTAAGGGTCTAACTGTAAGAGCTGGGATCTGTTAGCTATGCCTGGCATGCAGCTGGGAGCAGGCCATAGCAGCGTGTGGCATGCAGCTGGGAGCAGGCCATGCAGCCTGACCTGAACATGACACCCATCTGTTTGAGAGGGTACATGTACACCCGTGGGGCTGGATACAGAGCTTACGATATTTTGTTTGTTGTGTGTGTCTTTGGAGAACTTGGAAGGTCCTCAGGCCAAAACTGAAGAAGAGCCAAGCTGAACTTGGTATCTTTGAGAAACATGATAGAACTCAACACCTGGCTTGAATCTTCTTCCTTTTCTTATTCTTTCTTGTCTCCTCTTTCTTATATTTGAAATCTTTTTCCTTTTTTTTTTTTTTAAAGATTTTATTTATTTATTTGACAGACAGAGATCACAAGTAGGCAGAGAGGGAGGAAGCAGGCTCCCCACTGAACAGAGAGCCTGATGCGGGTCTCAATCCCAAGACCCTGGGATCATGACCTGAGCCGAAGGCAGAGGCTTAACCCACTGAGCCACCCAGGTGCCCCAAAATCTTTTTCTTTATCTCTGTATTTCATGATCTAGTTCATATCTCAGCCTTTCCATGAATCTCTTTGAGACCAGAGTTAGCTTTCCTTTATAGGGCCCATGGCATCTTGTATGGAAATACACACACGGTAGTTCATCAATAAATAATAATTGGACCAACCGGTAGATGCATCACTAGCTATATCATAGGAAATAAATTCTGTGTGTGTGTGTATTTACATAAACATACACATATATATACACATATTAAACATATACTATAGTCTGTAAAAGAGAAAAATCCATGTTCTTCTCTTACAGAGAGACATGAATGAGTATTTTGCGGAGTCTCATCAGGAAATGCTGATATCAAGATTCTGGGTGTTACTGAACATACCATTTAGAGATCAGAGCAGGAATCTCTTAGCACAGAAGTGTGGATGCCCAGAAAGTTAGAATTGTGTATCAATTAGAAAAAACAAAACAAAACAACTAGAGTCAGGAAAGCAAAAATCCTTCAAAGGGAAATGGCTCAAACAACAGATTTTGTTTTCAAACGCATTTTCTGATCTTACTGAGAATTGCTACATTGACTCAGGCTGGACCTCTGGAGGAATAATCAAACAATTCCACCTAGCCCAGAAGTATTACCACTTCCTTCTAGTGAGAGAATTTATGTAGGCATCCTAATCTGTCCACTTTGCTCCTTTTGGTTTCCTTTGTGTTTATGTTCAGTTTTTCCCTCTAGAATATGAGGATAATAACAAGTACCATGTAGGACTGTCAAGAGAATTTACTTTTTTTAAAATATTTTATTTATTTATTTGACAGAGAGAGATCACAAATAGGCAGAGAGGTAGGCAGAGAGGCAGGCAGAGAGAGAGGGGGGCAGGCTACCCGCTGAGCAGAGAGTCCAATGTGGGGCTCGATCCCAGGACCCTGAGATCATGACCTGAGCTGAAGGCAGAGGCTTAACCCACTGAGCCACCCAGGCGCCCTGTCAAGAGAATTTAAAGAGATGAGGAATATGGGTGTGCTTCATAAACTAAGAATATAACATACCATACAGCTATACTGTATTATTATAACTTTTCTTGTTTGAATGTGGATTAAACAGAATATGTCCTCCTAGGAAAATGTAGACGAGATCAGGGAAAAGTATGGTTATAATGGATAACCTAGTTAAGTACCAGTCAGGGAAGGAAAAAACCTATAGTTCAGGTGGCTTCTCTTTTAATGCATATGAAGGTGATTGGTTTTACAACAGTGTTTCATCTGTTAGAATGTACCAGTAAAAAAAAGAAATATGGAGTAGCCCTTCTTTCCTTTTTCGCTTGCCAAAGACCTAGAGATTCATTTCATACCTTTTTTGAGTACCTACTATGTGCCATGAAATCTTCTGGGTACTAGGATGAATGAGACAGCTGAAACTGTACTCTTGTCAGTGGTGATGTAGGAGGGGAGGAGACAATAAACACATTAATAGGATGTATCAAATATTGATAAGACCTATGAAGAAACAAAAGGATGTGATGGAGCGTGACTGTAGTGGGGAAGGGGGGCTTGGTGGCCATGAACCTTTCCTACTGTGGGAAATCTTTGACTGATGCCCTCAGCTCTTGCACCCTGACTGTATTGCCATGCTCATGCCGAGATCACCTTTAGCAAGGGCAGTTCCCAGCCAGCGACTCAGCCTGGTGGGGCTGCTAAGGCCAGCTCATTGCTATGGGATGCAGGATTCCTCCAGAGGTGACTCTGGCTTGAGTACTTGGCATCAGCCTTGCCAAAACATTATCAGAACTGTACCACAGTTGGAGATGATTCTTGGAGATGATTCTCTTTTCTTTTCCTATACAGGGGTCAGACTTAATATCACAATAAGACAGCGCCCCCCGCATGGCACCCTACAGATGTGCCTCCCAGTACCTCCCGTGCATAGCTCATATCTCCTGGGGTTTGTTTCTTGGAGGACCTAGAAGCTAACTCAGGGGAGGAATTGGTCATTTCAGCTTGTGCCAGACAATGCCGGTTAAAGGAGGAGAGAGCTGAGCTGAGATCTAGAGGAAGAGCATTTCAGGAAGAGAGAATGCCAAGTGCAAAGGTTATAAAGGCAGGAATATGGTTGGCATACTCAAGAAACAGGGAAGAGGACACCTAGCTGGAATGGGGTGAGTAAGCTAAGGAGTGTTAAGGAAGATATTCAGAGAGGGACACAGGGACCAAATCTTGTAAGATCATAGAGGCCGTGCTGATGAAGTGGGGTTTTGTTAGTATGATAGGGAGGTGCAGGAGCATTTTAAGCTGGCAAGTGAGATGGTGTGAGAGAGAAGGTACTTCTACAGCTGTATCTCCGCGAACATGTAGTCCTTTTGATGTAGAAAGCAATGGGTACCTACAGTGAAGCAATGGGTACCCACGGTGACATTTTCTCAGGCAGATCCTGTGTCTGCCAGTGGCCTAGCCGGTGCAACCTCTTCTCCCTCTTCCTTCCTCTGTCTGAGAAGGAGATAGAAGAAAGCAAGTTTTCACCTGGATGACTAGGAGAGTTGAGAAAAGCTACCACAATGACTTTACTCAGAGTCTATATATCTATATTTTGAAGTATAATGAACATACAGTGTTACATTAGTTTCAACAGTTGATGCAACAATCAGTGCTCATCATGATACATGCACGCTTAATCCCCTCCAGCTGTTTCACCTCTCTCCCACCCACCTCCTCTCTGGCAACCTCCAGTCTATTCTCTGTATTTAAGAGTCTGTTTTTCTTTCTTTACTTCAAAAAACAAAAAAAAATATTTATTTGAGAGAGAGAGAGAGAGCGCATGAGCAGGAAGGGCAGAGGGAGAGAGAGAGTCTCAGGCACACTCTGTGCTGACCATGGAGCCAACTCCGGGCTCCATCTCAGGACCCTGAGATCATGATCTAAGCTGGAACCAAGAGTTGGATGCTTAACCGACTGAGCCACCCAGGTGTCCCTAAGGGTCTGTTTTTAGTTTGTTTGTTCATTTGTTTTATAGTATGGTAGATTTGTTATAATTTGTTATAAATTGTTATATATGGTAATTTGTTATAATTCATGAACCGGTATTAGTAGATTATTATTATTATTAACTAAAATTCGTATTTTTTCATGTTTTCTTCGGTTTTACCTAAAGTCTTTTTTCTGCTCCAGAATTCCATGTAGGATGTCACATGACATTTAGTTGTCATGTGTTCATGGGCTCCTCTTGGCTGTGAACATTTCTCAGGCTTCCCACGTTTTTTTATCACCTTGAACATTTTGAAGAGGACTGCCCATATGTGTGATAGGATGCCCGTCTACCAGAATTTGTTCCTTTTTTCATGATTAGGCGATGGCTATGGGATTTTTGGAGGAAGGTCACACACATAAAATGGTCTATTTCTCATGTCATATTCAGGTCTTTTTCTCATCATATTCAGGCTACATACCAGCAATATGACTTATGACGGTTGGTTTTGCTCCTGAACCCCGGGGTGAGGTGTGTTTGTCAGGTTTCTCCACTATAAAGCTCCCCCCAACACACACACCCTCTTTTTTCCTACTGTATTCATGGAAAGAAAGTCATCATACTCAGGCCATGCTCAGAGTGGGGAAATTGTGTTCTGCCTACTTGCAGACAGAATATTTACATAAAGCATTTGAAATATTTCTGCATAGGAGGTTTGTCTATTCTTCCTACTTACTTATTTATTCAATCATTTATTTATGTCTGTATGGTCTCATGGATATTTATTTTATATTTTGAGTGATAATCCAATACTATTTTAATTTATTTTATTTTTTAAAAGGTTTTATTTATTTATTTCACAGACAGAGATCACAAATAGGCAGAGAGGCAGGCAGAGAGAGAGAGAGAGAGGAGGAAGCAGGCTTGCCGCTGAGCAGAGAGCCTGATGCGGGGGTCAATCCCAGGACCCTGGGATCATGACCTGAGCCGAAGGCAGAGGCTTTAATGCACTGAGCCACCCAGGTGCCCCTTATTTTATTTTTTTAAAAGATTTTATTTATTTGACAGGCAGAGATCACAAGTAGGCAGAGAGGCAGGTGGGGGAGGGGAGCAGGCTCCCTGCCAAGTAGAGAGCTCAATGTGGGACTCAATTCCAGGACTTTGGATCATGACCTGAGCCAAAGGCAGAGGCTTTAACCCACTAGGTCACCCAGGCACCACCCCCCCAAAAATACTATTTTATTTTGATAATCAAATTATCTCAGCTTCAGTCTTTGGTTGGCTGTTATGTTACTTTGGCATCTCCCAATCATTGTGGACTTGTCTGTTTATGTCTTCCTTTCTTTAAACATCTTACTTTCCAGTAGTACAACATGCTCCACACTTATCTAGTATATTTCCTTTCTCAGTCCTAGAATTTGGCATTTCTTCAGGGAGCCCTTCTTCTTTCAATTGGAGAATGGTATTAGAAAACAAGATCTATACCAGTGCTTTTAATCCACTCACTTATTAAAGGACATGTTGGTTGATTCCAGTTTTTTGAGATGATGAATGAAGCCACTGTAAACCCTCACATGCAGGTGTTTGTGTGGCACTATAGGATTGGGGGCATTTCTACATTAATTCTTTCATTTTCCTTTTCAAAACGTTTGAGGATAAATAAAGTCACATCATACCTGTGTATCATGTTGGGAAAGACTCAGAAAAGATTAATTTCTTGTCTCAGTTCATGAAGTTCATAAAGGGCAGGGCTGAGCCTTGAAGACGTGTCTTCCAACCCCAAATCTTGTGTTCCTTTATTCATACTTTATGCATTATCTAACTCTTGGTGAATTACTTGAGGAAATAATTGAAAACTCCATTATACCATCCAAATATTAGTTCTTTTATTACACCAGAGCTTCTTGGTTTTCCTGATGGTCTTTTTTTTGTCGCTACACTCATCCCCATAGATAGACCAAAGACTTATAAAAATGTAATCTGCTATAATACAAATGAAAAGAGAAATAAAGAGATCACCCATATTCTTTGCTACTTCTCATTTTATTGTTTTACTTAAAGAATGCTGCTAAGGCACACCTTCTTTATGTTTTGTAATTTTCCTTTAACACCTTTTGCTATTGTTTTCAGTCATTTTGCATGGTATGTAAAATGCATTTAAAATTAATGATTATAATTATATGTAGCAATGACATGTTCCCCTTATACACAGGGCTAAGCAACTCGCTTGTTGCTTTTGTTCTTTACAACCCTCAGAATTGCGTCTACTGTCATCCTCATTTTACAGGCAAACAAACAGGATCAGGGAGAATTCTGTAACTTACCGGGGACCTTTAATTAGTGATTGGCAGGAGTAGGGCTCAGAACCTGTGGAAGTATTCTTTTTTCCCTCGCTTCTAAATGATTTCCAGAGATGCATTACCTTCCAAATCAAAGTTGTTAATTTAGAGATACAAACTTGATATCATGAGTTTGGGAGAAAGAAAGCTAAAGAGAGGTATAACTATGTTGCCAGACATAGAGCGGCAAGCCAGACAAGTGTGTCCTGTAAACATAGTTACAGAACAAAAGAAGTCGAACCTTGGGAGAGAGCAAATAGTATTTCCCCCTGGTGACACCATGTAATAAGAACAGCTGCTGCTCTGGGGCACTGGCCCATTATGTTGAAGTGATAATAGTGCAATTAGCTCTTTCTTCATTTTTCCATGTTAACCCAGGGGTAAAATGGCACACTGAGCAAATACATGAAATTACATTAAACTGAGTGTTCAATTTTGAAAATCTTAGCTGCTGGCTGCAGAGAGATTAGTAGGCTCCAGCGAAGTTTTGTTTATACTCCACCCTCAGCCTCATGAAAAAACTCAGCCCTAGGACTGATGATTTTTGTAAGATGCAGCATAACTTTCTTCAGGCAACTTCAAGTTGGCTCTCTGAGGTTTCCAGAGAGACCTCTTGGCATGATTCAGCAGAGTAAGCCTTATGTAGTCATCAATAAATACATCTTGGAAAGAATATTTGCATCGTGCTGGGCATGAGGATGATGACCATTCCTACCAGAAGGACGTTTGCCTCAGCAATCCTGATCTAGTCAGCATCACTGACAGCCCCTTCTACCATGGGAAGGTACAGCAAGGCACTGCTGGCTATGAACTAGAAGGGGAGTCCTCCTAAGAACTAGACTATGCTGTTGTCTTAATCTTAGTCTTCTAGGCTCCCCAAGCCTGAGAAATAAGTTTCTGTTGTTTATAAGCTACCCAGTCTACGATATTTCGTTGTAACATCCCAAATAGGTTAAAGCATCATGCATATTTAGCTTATATTTTGTTATGAACCAGTACCCTGTTATTGATTTTTTTGTGTAAATTGTTCCAGCTTTGATCATTGGGACTTCCATTAGTTTAGCTCTCATGTCCCTTTGAGATGTCCCTCCTTGTTTTATGTGCACTACCAACTTGCTGGTACTACTAAATATGCCACACTTAACTTTTATTTTCCCTGTCACAGTCCTAGAGTCAGCCATTTTTCCAAGGAGGCTTGCTTTAGTTCATTGGAGGATGGCATTTTGAAACCAAGGTTTAGGTACTGGGCATGATGGCTGCTACTGGGGTGACATTGCTTCCAGCTGGCAGAGCCAGGTAATATGTGTACACATATAAACCTTGTGGTCACCCTTACCTAGAGTTGTTTCTGTATCTGCCCATCTGTAAATGCACATTAAATGAAACGTGAATTCATTCTGATCTCTCTAATCCAGTACCACAAAGTTATCGTAGCCTTCTAGTCTTGTTTGCATGTAACTTTTTGGCACCTACCAACACCCATCCATTCACTTCTTTGTTCAACACCATTATATACATAAAACAATTTCAGAATTGTTAATCCATGTCCCCATGATAAATAATTTTAACAACCATAGCGTTTACCTATAGTTTCTGTTTTCTTTGCCCTTACAGTTTCTAATCTGAACACAAATTTATCTAATCTGAACCAAAATTACTTAGGTCATCTCTTTTTCCCCCCACTACCTCCTATACTGCAGTTATGTCAGACAATTGTAATATAGTTAGACTCATTTTGTCACAGTCTGCATTTCATCTTGGGATCCCTCAACATTCTGGTTGATTGTCTTTTATTTTATTGTTTGCATACATCAATATTTACTTTTTGTGATTGTAAAATTTTATGAGTTTTGACAAATGCATGGAGTCATATGTTCACCACTCCTGTATAATAATAGAATAATTCCCTAAAATGTCCTCTATAGAATACAGTAATTTAATACTGTATGTAACTTAATATAGAAAAAAGTTATTAAGTCTTCCTGAGACAGATAACTGTATGTTGGCTTACTTTATACCTATCTAATCACTCCGTATCCCCAATTCCTCTTTGTACACAATCACTCCTACCTAGACCATTCCCTAACTGCCTTTGATCTGTTTTCCATCCATGTAGTCTTGACTTTTCTGAAATGTTACATAAATTAGAATTATATAATATGCAGCTTTTGGGCTCTGGCTTTTTTTTTTTTTTTTTTTCACTTAGCAAATGCCTTCAAGATTCATCCTTGTTGTTGAATGAATCATTGAGCAATTTAATGGCAGCCATAATGGATGGTAGCCATAATAGATGGATCTGTCTTCTCTTTTTTGATATTATATACATCTACCTCTTTCCCTACCCAACACTTTAATAAATATAATGACTCTAAGGAGGGACTCTAAAATGTGGCTGATTTTTCATGACTCTGAGGTGAGAGTTTTAAGTCATATTTAAATCAATCTTGATAAAAGATTAAATAGTATGATAATTTAATATTTTATGCAACTTAACATAGAACAAGTTCATCAGATGTTTCTGAGGCAGAGACTATATGTTAGCTCACTCCATACCTATCATTCATATCTGAATTCCTTATTTATTTATTTACTTATTTATTTGTTAGTCACCATACAATACATCATTAGTTTTTGTTGTAATGTTCCAAGATTCATTGTTTAAGTATAATACCCAGTGCTCCATGCAGTACATGCCCTCCTTAATACCCATCACTGGGCTAACCCAGCCCCCCAACCCCTTCCCCTCTGAAACTATCAGTTTGTTTCCCAGAGTCCATAGTCTCTCATGGTTCATCTCCCTCTCTGGTCCCCCCCCTTCATTTTTCCCTTCCTTCTCCTAATGTTCTCCATGCTATTTCTTATGTTCCACATAAAAGTGAGACTATATGATAATTGTCTCTCTCTGCTTGACTTATTTCATTTTGCATATTCCCCTCCAGTTCTATCCACGTTGATGCAAATGGTGGATATTCATCCTTTCTGATGGCTGAGTAATATTCCATTGTATGTATGGACCACATCTTCTTTATCCATTCATCTGTTGGAGGGCATATCGGCTCCTTCCACAGTTTGGCTATTGTGGACATTGCTGCTATGAACACTGGGGTGCATCTGTCGCCCTTCTTTTCACTTCATCTGTATCTTTGGGGTAAATACCCAGTAGTGCAATTGCTGGGTCATAGGGTAGCTCTGTTTTTAACTTTTTGAGGAACCTCCACACTGTTTTCCAAAGTGGCTGCACCAGCTTGCATTCCCACCATAACAACAGAGGTTAGGTACCTTATTATATCTATATCTATCTATATCTATATCTATATCTATATCTATATCTATATCTATATCTATATCTATATCTGTATGTCTATATATCTATATCTATATCTATATCTATATCTATATCTATATCTATATCTATCTGTATCTGTATCTATATCTATATCTGTGTCTATGTCTATTCATAATCCATGAAGAGATGGACTTGCAGCTACTGGTGGCCAGTAATAAGCTCTTACCCTTTGGTTATTTATATATCTTCACTTTTCTTTCTGCCTGGAATATGGACATGTTATTGTGGACACTGGCTTAAAGTTCAATAGCCATTTTAAGACAATGAAAACCAAAGATGGAGAAATGACTTATGGCATTGTTGTACAGTTATACAAGCCCTGGGAAGTTGCAACTTATTCCCATTCTTTTCTTGCATGAGATGAATAATCTCTTATATGGAAACTACTGTTATCATGTTTTCTGTCATTCACAGTCAAACACAATCCTAACTAAAACGTAGTGCAGTAGTGTATAGGAGGTACTCTAGGACATCAGAGGAGTAAATAAAGATGACTGGAAATTCAGTAAAATAATTATTTCTATTTAACTAATAACTGAGCCCTAATTAATTGAAAAGTACTCTGCTAAGCCCTTCTTTAGATACAAAGTTGACTTAGAAGTACCTTCTGCCATAAGGAAGCTTATGATATAAAAGAGTTTGATGCAGGGTATCTTCAAAAGAGCTCTGGATTTGGAGTTGAGTTATGGGTTCAAAATATTCCCTTTTTTTTTTTTTGAAGATTTTATTTATTTATTTGGCAGTCAGAGATCACAATTAGGCAGAGAGGCAGGCAGAGAGAGAGTTAGAAGCTCTCTGCTGAGCAGAGAGCCCGATGTGGGGCCAAATTATTCCTTTTAATCAACCATGTAACACACCTTATCTATTCATTTATTTGTACTGCTTATTAACAAATTATTTATATGTATCAGTCACTCTATGGTAAGATCTTCACAAAATACACTTGATCTTCACAACTATAAGAAGCAAAGCTTAACATTGTTACCCATTTTATAGGAAACTGAGGCTCAGAGCAATCAAAGGAGCATTCAAGACCACACAGTTCACAGAAGAGATGGAATTTAAATCTAGGGCTCTCTAATTCCAACCTGTTCAAGTCTCTGGATCCTCATCTGCAGAGTGAATATTGCTGTATCAGTCCTTCCTGACTCAGGGAGTTTAGTCAGGGCTGAGAAAAGAATAAAATTAAGTGCTGGTATTACTTTTTTTAAAAACCATAATGTGTTATAGGATTATAAGGTATTATTCCCATGCCTGTCACAAAGAATATACTAAAAAATGTCTTTCGAATGAATAGTGGGAATCGACAGATGTGCATGTGTCCAATTAGCTCTAAATCAATATAAACCATGATGAAACAAAACCAAGAGTGAAAGAAGAAAGAGAGATTAGTTCCAAAGTTTGGGATCTGGGGAGAGTTTATGGAGGTGATGACAACTGAGTCACATCTTCAAAGATGGGTAAGACTGGGAGCATCTGTGAGAACAAGTGGGCTTCTGGTGTTTGTGTGTATTTCCTCTTCTCCAGTGACAGTAAATTCATAAATGACAGGCCACATCTCATTCCTTTTTTTTTTTAATTTTTTAAATTTATTTTCAGCGTAACAGTATTCATTGTTTTTGCACCATACCCAGTGCTCCATGCAATCCGTGCCCTCGTTCCTTTTTTCAGTGCTCACTGTATATAGCACAGACCTTGGATATTGTGTGTGATGATGGTGTTTTTGTTGTATTATTTTGACTGGGGACGCTTGGCAAGATTCCTTCTTTTCTCAAGGACAAGTTGGCAATGCTTTACTTTCTAATTTCTTACCTGGAAACTCCTTAGGTACTTCTCCTAGAATCTCAAGAATCAAATTCCAATTCTCCAAACACTTCAAAGACTTAAGAGACATTTTGTCAATTGCTATGTTTACTCCAGAATGAAATGTTATCAACAAAATTTAAAATAAAGGTCAAATTTAGACTCTTTATTATATTTGTGTTGTGTTAGTTCCAGTTGTGTCAAAGGCATCAAAATACATGGAGACAATGGGAAAAATCCATAGAACTAAACGGTTGAATTCATTCATCCATGCCTTTTGCAAAAATTTATTGACTGCCTACTATGTGTCATGCACTGTTAAAGGCAGTAGGGATACAGCAGTAAACAGAACAAAGTCTTGATGGCTGGGTATATGATTATCAAATATCTGGTTATTTTTTTCTTATTCCTCTTTCCTCCCCCATACGTCAAAAAGGCTCATTGTAAATCTCATCCACTGCTTCTATACAATTAACGTTTTTTTTTTTTTTTTTTTTTTTGAGAGTAAGGGCCAAGGTTCTTGACACATCTGATTATCATAACATGCCTAGCATAGAGTACCACTATGTTTGTGTGTACGTGTGCATGTGTGTGTGTGTGTGTGTGTAAAGCAGAGGTAGTAGAGAGGAAACCTAAAGAGGTGAAAAGAAAATGGGCTCTGGAGTCAGATTGAAAAAAAGTACTAGACACAAACCCTCATTTAATGACATTCACTTGACAAATTTTTACTAGGTGGCTACTATGTGCTAGGCAGTGTGCTAGGTATGAGAGTAGCAATAGTGACTTCTGTAAGACAGAATGGGCCCTTTTCTCATATGGCTCCTACTCCTTTGAGCAGAGAGAAAATCACATGAGTATGCAAATTCTGGGCCTCTGAGAAAGAGGCATCAAGAGATTTACTGGAGAACATATCTATAAAGGAAAATGGAAAGGGAGCTGGGAGAAGGTGGGAGAGTATGGTAGAATCATCAGACCACAATGGCTTTCTGACTGTGGAGGAAAGAAGGAAGTAAATAATATGTGTAGGAAAAATCTGTGCTAGTCTCATAAAGTTTTGGCACAGCCAATGAGAGCCTTCAGCCGAGTCAACAATCAGAGAAGTTACATCTTCCAGGAATGGACCTGCCTGAGTGTTCCTCTGGGCTCGGTCATGGGCTGGGAGAAGCTGGTGGTAAGTATGGCATCTGTGGTGGGGTCATTGGATATACACCCCTCAGTCAGATCTGAGAGGGAATTTTCATGTCCACCACAACAAAATATGTTGAGCATCGTGAGAGGGAAAGTATAGGTGCTATGGGGATATAAAACATGAGGGAGGGGAACCTGGGTGGCTCAGTCAGTTAAGCATCTGCCTTGGGCTCAGGTCGTGATTCCAGGGTCCTGGGATGGAGCCCTGCTTTGCTTCGGGCTTCCTGCTCAGAAACGTGTCTGCTAGTCTCTCTCCCTCTGCCCCTCTTCCCCACTTGTGCACTTTCTCTCTCAAATAAATAAGTAAAATCTAAAAAAGAAAAAAAAAAAAACTATATGGCATGAGGAACTACAGGCTTTCCTGAAGAAGGGATACCTTGGGGCAGTAAGTCAAACTTATCCAGGAGAGGAGGAGACAAAGAAGGGAAAGCGTTTTGGGCAGAGAGAATGACATGACAGAGAGAACATGGAATCGCTGAAAAAAGAAATAAAACAAAAGGAATTTGCTCTGACTTGAGCACAGTGTGCAAGGGCAGTAGAGGTGAGAGGGAAGGGAGGGAGATGTTGGGAAAATGAAGCTGGAAAGGCAGTTAAGGGGTGAATCTCATTAGCATTGCAATACTAAGCAGTTTGAGTTTTATATTGAGGGCAATGGGAAGTCATGGAAGTGTTTTAAGCATGGATGAGGGTTAGCGGAGGGAGAGTGGGATTCGAATAAAATGATCGCATTTGCATTTTGAAAATATCATTCTGGCGGTTATGTGAAAAGTAGACTGGTGGGTTGAGAACACATAACTGGAAGCATGAAGACAAGGTAGGAGGTGCTGTGAGTAAGCCAGATGCAACATGTCAGTGGCTTAGACTGTGGTGCCACTTATGGTCATTTGAACCATAATTAGGTATAAAATGTCAGATTGCTAATTTAATAAATGTGGTAGATAAAGTAGAAAAAAAGAGGAGGATATAGATTTCAGTCTTATTTGCTATGTGATGTGAAGGATTACTCCAACTCTTTGGGCTTTGGTTTCTTGATCTGAAAAATAAAGTCAGCAATACCTACTTCATAGGTTTGTGTTGAGGTTGAATGAGGTAATGCAAATAAAGTGTCTAACACAGGACTTAGCTTATACATGGGAATTCTCTCTTGACTTCCTTGTATGCCGCAAATTTAAGGTGCATTCCTACTGGAGAATCAAGTTAACTGTAGAGAAGGGCTTTCTATGTCTGTCTATGATTCACCTTTTCCATTTCCTTCCCCATTTTTTCTAGATTATTACATTGAATTATCTTAGATTGTTGCATATGAATAAACACAATTTTAACTCAAGGATATTAATGTAGTAAATCATTTTATTAATCCTTCTGATAGGGGATCTCATGCTCATTGAATGAAAGATTCCAAATAATTGTGACCAATTTATAACCAATACCCAGCTAGGTAAACCATTTTCTCTGGAATGTGTGTGTGTGTGTGTGTGTGTGTGTGTGTGCGTGCGTGTGTATGTATCTCACTGGGCTTCTGGCTCTGTTTTTGAATCTTAAATTGAATGACCTAAGGGAGAGAATAAATACTGAGAACTTATTCATTCTAGAAGACTCTTCCTTTTTGGCCCTTGCTACATGGATCTTCTGGAGCTAACTTTCCATCTCTTTGAGCCTGGTTCTGCAGCCCCATGAAACCCTCTCTACCCTGAGAATGACCCATATCTTCTTCCAGTAGCCAGAGTCAGTTTCTTGTGTCTGTCCTAGAACACTGGGTTGCCTCTCTCTCTCAGGCTTTGTCTCCAGCTGTCTCAAGATAAGGAGCCTTCCTTTGAGGTAGAGAGTCAAACACCTATCACTGTCATAAGGTGTCTTTTATCACAGCTGTGGCCCCTGTTCAGGATGGTATTCCCAGAGAATTCCATGCTGATCTTAGAATATCTGAAGGCCTGTGTCCTGGACCTGTGGTTACATTTTATTATGCATAAGAAACACCTTAGAAGCTTGTTAAAATATAGTTGCTTGAGCCCCAGCCAGATATTCTGAATTAGCATCTTCTGGTTTGGGTCTTGGGAATCTGCATTTTGAAGAAAGCATCTCAATCTAGATTTTTGCTTCTAAAGTATTGTCCTCAGACTAGTGACATCAGCATCTCCTGGAAGCTGTTAGAAGTGCAGACTGTCGGGCCCCACCCCAGACCTTATGAATCAATCTGAATTTTTAATAAGATCCTCATGAGATGTGTTATACATGAAAAATTTTAAAAGCACTGTTCTACATCATGGTTCCGAACTGGGGGGTGTTTTCTTCCCCAACCTTCCCCTCCACATGCCCAGGATAGTATCTGAAGATATTTTTGGTTGTCATAACTCGGAAGATGCTACTGGTACCCAAGTTGGTCGAGGCCAAGAAAGCTGCTAAGCATCCTACGATGCATGTCCTACAATGCTCCACCCCCAACAAAGGACTATCGGATCCAAAATGTCAGTAGTAATCATATTGAGAAACCCTGGGACAGATGACTGTAATGAAGCTGATAGATTAGTCTGGGGAGCCAGGTGTCTCCAAAGGCTTAGAAGCAGCAGCTACTAGTTTGGGAGTGAAGGCGCCGAACAGGCTCGGCATCCTCAAACTAGAATAAAGAGGGTGGGCTCTGGAGTCCAAATGCCTGGTTTGATTCCCAGCTCTGCCTCTCACATGCTATGCAATCTCAAGCAAGTGTAGAAATAAAGACCAACTGAATGAGAACAAGTAAAGCCTATTTATTCTGAACTTGATATAGCAAGGGAGTCAGCCACCATCACTTGTGTTTTCATCGAGACTTAAAGGCAGGCAGAGGAGGGGCAGCTTTGTGGTGGAAAAAAAGAAGGCTCGGGGTGTTCTTGGATTGGAGCCCATTGACTCGTTAGAAGTGGGACATCTATGCTACTGGTCAGAAGAACACATCCAGCTTTCTCTGGTTGGCCCTAAGTTGGAAGTGGGGACAAAATTTAGGGAAATTGTCAGTTATTAGTCGAGTCCTGGTCATTTGGGGCGGATTGTTACAGAAGTTGTTGTTTCACTTCCTGTATTGTTACTGAATATAGCAGACTTCTTACGAGTCTGACTCATAGCAGGTTGGCTTCCTGGGCTATTTATCATAGATAAGGGGGTGAATTTCCTGGGAAGATTGCTGCAGGTTATGGGTCAGAGTTCTCTGTGTGTATGTATGTGTATATATATATATATATATATATTCCTGCCATTCACTGACCATTTATATATTCAGTCTCTCACAACTTTTAAATTTCTTTAGGCTTTAGTATTTCCTAATCTACATAGCAGTAATCATAGGGTTGTAGTCACGATGAAATAAGTTAACCCATGTAGGGCTCTTAGACTCTCACTAACAAGAAGTTAGGGCTGAGTAGGTATTTTCCGTGATCATCCTCTACAGCTGTCTTGGGGAGCTGTGATCCCACGCAGCTACACTGAAGGGTCTGGACATCCCTAAGAACACAAAGGAGCAAAGAGTTTAATGGCTTCCAGGCATGGGGTCATGAGAGGAATCAGTATTTTCCATGATTCTGAGGGACATTACCAGGGTATAAGGGTTACTGGTGAGAAAGATCAGGGAATTGAGTCAGACCAACAAGAGTCCATCCTAGTGTTAATTACCTACAGTTATGTGGCACATAACAGCCCTTCAAGGCCTCTTTTATAAAATGGGGATGATATTAACATATATTGGTGAAGATTAAATACTCCCATCGAGCACTACACGGTGCCTGGCAGCAAGCAACCACTCTGTAAAAGCTCACTTTATTATTGTTAGTATCACTGACTCAGCCAGGAGCCAAAGCTGCTCTTGCCCTGGGAACAGAAGCCTTTGGTGTGGTGGAAAGTTCTCCGGGGTTAATTGTAGTTTTAGAGCTGCTGCTTTGGTGTTGGCAATCCATATGCACTAGGTGTACCCAGAGTATTTATTATTGAATAGGCGTGACTAAACCCCAGAAATACACATTTTCACTGACCCCAGGTGATTCTTATATACCAGGGTTTCGAAGACCAGCCCTACAATTTCCTATTGGTCCTCTCTGGGTGCCCAGTGTTTCTCTGCAGCAATCCCCAGTCCTCTTCACACCTGCCCTAAATTACCAGGACATTTATAGCAACCTTCTCCCTTTGTAATCAGAACAGGGCAGTCAGGAGAACCCACCTAAGTTCTTCTGAGCTGGAGATGGCTGTTTCTTCTCTCGGGTTGGGTAAGTAATGGCCCACCATGTGCTGGGCTCTCTGATACAGATAGCTCATTCACCTTCAGCTGGTCAGGTGAAGGAGATATGGAGGGTTTCTGAGAGCAGACTGCATTTTCAGGGAGATGCTTTGCTAACTGAACAGAATTTCAGAAATTTCTTATATCGGTGTGTCCTTCAAATCTGGTAAGCTAGTCAGGTCTGTGGTAGAAGGTCTGCTGTTACCAATGAGGTTCCAGACAGAGGGATACCTTGGACTCAACTGAGAAAGTGAGGAACTCAGGGATATGTCTGAGTCTGACCTCCTGGGACTCAAGTCAGATTTGTTCTGGGGAATAGGTAGCTTGGGTGAATCCGGATGCAAGGAAGCAGGTATCTAAGGGACAGCATTAGCTCAAGCCTATTTCTACTGATTTCTGGCCATTGAAGATCTTAACATGGTCTACTAAGTGTTGCATACCTGCTTCTGCAGGAACCTTGGGGGAGTTGTAATTGTTTTGCTTCCTGCAGGCATGTCCTGAAGTTTTGGTTGATCAGGGACATCTGGTGTCAGTTTGGGAAGGTTGGGAAGAACAGGGCAAGCTTGGATGATCCACGGGCTTAACTTTGTGTTTTTGATGGTGCTCTCCTTTCTTTGCGGTATATGCTTGAAACCTTGCTAGCTGAGTAATGAAAACCCAGCTGTTTCTCTGGGTCATTCAGGCAGAGCATGGTAGGTCACCCTAGGTCCCCCAGCAGGAGGACTGCATATTCCATTAGAGCTTGGCCTCAGATTAAGGCTTTGAGACCACAGAGGGCTGAGGAGGAGAGAGGAGATAAGTGGGGGCATCCTAGGTGTAGGAGGTTCAGATGGCTGCCTGTCAACTGTGAATAGAAACTGAGGGGAAATAAAGAAGCAACACTGCTTATAGAGTGTGCAACCCTGTGACTGTTCTCATCTCTCCCTAATGGAGGTGATTCTTACCTAATTCCCTTACATATTGTAAGCCCTTGAGTTGATTTGATGTCCATTTATTTTGACTATGGTAGAGGGGAAACATTGCCTGGGAGCATGGTCTGGGATTACTGAGTGAAAAAGTGCCCTGTGGGGTGCCTGGGTGGCTCAGTGGGTTAAAGCCTCTGCCTTTGGCTCAGGTAATGGTCCTGGGGTTGTGGGATAGAGCCCCGCATCGGGCTCTCTGCTCGGCGGGGAGCCTGCTTCCCCCTCTCTCTCTCTGCCTGCCTCTCTGCCTACTTGTGATCTCTGTCTGTCAAATAAATGAATAAAATCTTAAAAAAAAAAAAAGTGCCCTGTGTTCAGGCTCAGAGGAGGGGGACTCCTCCAGCTTGATTACATAAAAGAGGCAGTCTCTTGCTGTCTCCATGGGAAATTACTTGGATTTTTTTTTTTTTTTTTGAACAAATAAGTTGAAGCAGATGAACAGCCCTTCTGTGCCCAGAGAAATCCTGGCCATCTTTGTGGCGGAGGCTGAAGGAGTTGGGGACCAAAGCTTTGGAGACTGTGCAAGGGAAGCCCAAGTGAGAGGCACAGAGAGAAGGACCTAGCACTAGAGCCCACGGTTTCTAAAGGACATGGAGAATGAGGAGGATGAAAAATAGACAACAGTTGAACAGGGTCTGAGAAGGAAACACAGAGCAAGAGAAAGGAATATCCTCAGGATGTAATAATTCTTACACTGACAGAGAAGGCGGTTCCAAAAACTATGAAGTAACCGGACAGAGGGGGAAAGCTTCTGACCTGAATGCGTGATGAAATGTGGACTGGAAATATTCTCACGAATCTGTATGACCCTTACAATACATGAAAGTATGAGACACAAAATTGCTGTGTTGGTATTCCTGAAAGGATAGCACTATGGCCAACAATTGAGAACAAGTGAATATAAATAAATTTACTTAGGGTTCACTCTCCTATTTTCTTGTGAGGAAAAAGGATAAAGCAGAAGGTACTTCTACCCACTTTCTGGCTCTAGGAGAAAGACGGGGTCTTGCCCTCTTGCATCTATGTAGTGAGAGAGTGTTCCTGAATAAATAAAAGGATGAATTTGCTGCTGTAAATCTCACTACTGGCAAACCACTACCCCAAGGAGATGTATGCATGGTGGGTTATTGAGCAGAAGCTCTGGGCAAATTTGGGTGAAGGAGGACAGGCTGTTGGTTACAGTACTATGGGAGAAATTATATTTTTAATTTCTTAAAAGACTTTATTTATTTGACAGAGGACAAATAGAGCAGTAGACAGAGGGAGAAGGAGGCTCCCAGGTTGCCAGGTTGATGACCTGAGCTGAAGGCAGATGCTTAATTGACTGGGCCACCCAGACACTACTGTGGGAAATTTTTTTTTTAGTTTTTTTTTTCTTTTTTTCTTAACATAAAATGTATTATTTGTTTCAGGAGTATAGGTCTGTGATTCATCAGTCTGACACAATTGACAGCACTCACTATAGCAAATAATTTCCCCAATGTCCATCACCCAGCCACCTCATCTCTCTCACCCATTTCCCCTCCAATAACTCTGTTTGTTTCCTGAGATTAAGAGTCTCTTATGGTTTGTCGTGCTCTCTGATTTCGTCCCATTTCATTTTCTCCTCTCTTCTTCCATGATCCCCTACCTTGTTTCTCAAATTCCACATATCAGCAAGATCATATGATAATTATCTTTCTCTGATTCACTTATTTCACTTAGCATAATACCCTCTAGTTCCATCCATGTCATTGCAAATGTCAAGGTTTCCTTTTAATGGTTGCATAATATTCCATTGTATATATATATACACACACCACATCTTTATTCATTCATCTGCCGATGGACATCTAGTCTCTTTCCATAGTTTGGCTGTTGTGCACATTGCTGCTATAAACATTGGGGTGCATGTGCCCCTTTGGATCACTACATTTGTATCTTTGGTGTAAATACCTAGTAGTGTGATTGCTGGGTTGCAGGGTAGCTCTATTTTCAACTTTTTGAGAACCTCCATACTGTTTTCCAGAGTGACTGCACCAGCTTGCATTCCCACCAGCAGTGTATGAAGGTTCCCATTTCTCTGCATCTTTGCCAACGTCTATCATTTCCTGACTTGTTTATTTTAGCCCTTCTGACTGGTGTGAGGTGGTATCTCACTGTGGTTTTGATTTGTATTTCCCTGATGCTGAGTGATGTGGAGCACTTTTTCATGTGTCTGCTGGCCATTTAGATGTCTTCTTTGCAGAAAATGTCTGTTCATGTCTTCTGCCCATTTCTTTCTTTTTTTTTTTTTTTTT